>WHVA01000721.1:0-45027 GCA_015179125.1 Gautieria morchelliformis
GTAACGGAAACTCATGGAAGGAAATAGAAACTTGTGGAAGGAAACATGTGAACCCTGACACCGGGCCACAACGGCCTAAAGGCCTACTACACAGCCTAACCATCCCGGATAGGCCATGGCAGTCGATTGGCATCGACTTCATGGGGTCCCTGCCCAAATCCAACGACTGTGACTACCTGATGGTAGTCATCGACTGACTAACGTCACTCATACACCTCGTGCCAACAACGACGAGCGTGTCAGCCAAGGGAGTATCCTGGCTGTTTCTGAAGGAGATCGTTCAACTCCACAGCGTTCCCAACTCCATCGTCTTGGATAGAGACTCGAAGTTCACGTCGATCTTTTGGCGTGAACTACAGCGACTCATGGGGACTAAGCTCCTCATGTCAACTGCCTTCCATCCCCAAATGGATGGAGCCACCGAGCGGGCAAACTGCTCGATCGATCAGATATTGCACGCGGTCGTTAGGAACGATCAGAAGGATTGGGCATTGAAATGCCCAATGGTTGAGGTCGCCCTCAACAGCAATGTCAGCGTGACCACAGGGTTTGCGCCCTTTGAGCTGAACCACGGCTATATGCCGCGGATAGACCTCCCCATAGCCGTGGACACCCCGTTCAAAGGGGTAGCCCAGTTCACACATCAGGCAAAATGGAACCTGATGGCGGCACACGATGCAATCATAGAGCATCGAGTGACGCAAATGTTTCATGCAAACAAGAAACGTATGGCGAGAGATAGGTACGTGGCCAACAACCGCGTCTACCTCTCGACACAGAACCTAACTCTCCTGAAAGGAAGAGCCAGAAAACTAGTCCCACGGTACATCGGACTGCACCGCATCGTCGAGGCTCACAACAACGCCTTGACGGTGATCCTTGATCTTCCCAATGAGCTGAAAAGCCGTTGTATTTCACCGGTCTTCCATTCAAGCCTCGTACGATGATACGAGGCTAACAATGACGAATTATTCCCCCGTCGTGAGGCCAAGTCATTTTATGACTTTGGAGCGAATGATGACAAGGAGTGGCTCGTCGATGAGATTATCGCACATCGCTGGATAAACTCGACGGACCTGGAGTTCCAGGTCCGTTGGACCCTAGGCGATGTGACATGGGAACCCGTGTCATCCTGCAAGGACACTGAAGCCCTAGATAACTATCTGGAGCTTCGGGGGGTGAGCAAGCCACATAACCTCCCCAGACGCTGCTAGACGCGTATGTCACGTGCAGACCACGTGACGCGCCGGACACCGCGCGGTTAAATTTTCACCTTGGATCTCTCCGAGGGCGCATCGCTTCTTGGAAGCTAACCACCATCATCCCCACGAAGATGATGCCCCCCAAAGATGGGATGGATGTTGATCCGTCAACGTCCACAACACGAACAACGGCCCCGAGACAGGGGCCGCAGATATCCTATGTGCTCCAGTTGACCAGGAGCACTGGATGATCATGGGATGGGAGGATGCCCTCGCAATCGTCCACCCGGACGATTGCACAACATGCATGGACTATGCTGCACACCTAAGGGCTGCGACAGGCACCCGCAGGTCAAATTGCAGGACAAAGACATCGGCGACGCCATCGATGCGGGCTGGGGATGGCTCCTGAGAGGCATCGCGTGTGATGCGCGAGAGGAGCTCCTCCGGGACATCCATGACCTCAAAAAAGAGGTCAAGGAGTTGGAACACGCAGTTGAAGACCACGATGATGTGCTTGAAACCGAGCGTGCCAAAATAAAGGAACTGGAGCAGCAGCTGAGTGCAGCCCAGCTCCAGGTTACCCTCATCCATGCAGCCTCAAAAAGGCCGTGACATGACCCGACCACAGACCCAGTGGCCGGGCCATCATCACCGCGTGCGATGGCGCCCTTGCCGGCGTGTGCAACATTGGGGCTTGCATCCCGATTATCGGCGCCAACCCTGATGACGACAACGAAGGAAGGGCAGAGCATGCCTTCCGACACCGCGTACGGCGTCCTGGACGGATGGGAGTCCGACTCGTCCGTCTGGAAGGCGTACGACCCAGGGAGGGCAAGGCGGCTGGCAGAGCAGCCGAAGAAAAAGCGCAAGAAATTGCATGGCACCCCCAACACCGTCAATGGGCTAGCCATTGCAAAGGAAAGTGCAATCAGCGCATACCTGGCGGCGTCACCGTCGCACACAATCAATGACCCCGCCCTTCAACGGCGGATAGCACAGGTCGAGGCCCAGTACATCGGGCCTGGCGTGGCCCTGCCTCCACCGGCGGGGACAGTTCACCCTCCCTACCCAGGGGAGGGGATGATCATCCCACTTGGAGATCCACCGATCTCTGAGATGGGCCTCCTACCACGACCAGTAGGGAAGGCCCAACAGCATCATACTCAATGGTACAACGTCTGCCCATTCGACGACCCACGTTTCGTCGAACTCCTAGCACAGGCAAAAGAAACGCCACAACTCGTGCGCACGTGCGAGATGATTGGCGTATTCAAACGCATCGAGCGCGAACAACGTGCTCGCAATCCCAAAAGGGATTGTCTTGTGATAGCAGGTGGCACCCCGCACGACATCGCTGCCATCCTAAGGGGCTGGATACACAACCCCGAAGGAATCCCGTCGGCCATCCGCAACAACGCAGATGGTACCTTCAACCTAGACGACATGGATGTCTGGATGTGGTTGAAGGCCCTGGCGCCCCGGGTCAAGGGGGTCGCATCACCTCTCAGGGCGAGGCTGCTCGACCTGTTCGGCTTGACCAACCAATGGTCGGGCCTTGTTGATGCCAGGGAAGTCCTGATGCCACAGAGCACCAGCTTGCGGCTGTCCATCATGGGCCCATACCCCGTGGGGGGCCGATCTGGCCCCGACATCCCGCTCGCCGAGATCGTGAGATGGCTGGCCCACTATGCGGGTGTCACGCGTGAGCGAGTGGCACGCATTGAACATTATGTTCAACACAGCATCACTGGCACGGCATTCAGTGCCGCTGCCCGCAAGGGCCAACAAAAGGTCCTCGAGACCAGCCACGTGAGAGCTGCGGTGCTGTGACCTCTCACTCACGCTCAGCTCGACCAGGAGCTGGCACGCTTCTGGCCCCCTCCTCAGGCTGAGGATCCCGCCATTGAGGCCATGCTTGTCAGGGGACATCCTGTTTCCCATTTCCAGTTCCGACACCACACCCAGTTCCGACTCCACTTCCGACTCCGCTTCCGGTTCCGATTCCATCTCCGCCTCCGCTTTCGGAAATGATTCCGCTCCTGGGAGAACTTCCACCGGTTCTGTTTGCCTTGCCAGTTGCACCCCAATTTCCGACTTCCACTCTCGGAACAGTGTCGGAAATCAAGCGGCTCGCATAATGGGTGGCATCAAGGGTCGATCAAGGGTCAGGGAGGTCAGGGGGATGCAGGGTTGATGGCAGGTGCCAAGTGTTGTCCTTGGCTGCGCAGCATAGTATAATACGGGCTCGCTGACATTGGGGGTCCTTAGACCTTTCTCTTTGGATTTCCCCTTGTCAGGTGAGAATCACCCCTCTTGTATACTCTGTTCATTTATACATACTTTGGATTTCCCCTTGTCAGTTGTGTGGTAGTGTGATCTCCACAACCAGCCAGGGTTGCCCTTACAATGCTCCACGAGGATGCTGGCCCCATTGAGCACGCGGAACCCACCGCTAGTGGTGAGGCAGAACAGCCTCACCCAATCACCACCGTGGACACGGAGGTGCCCCCGGAGGAGTCACGTGCTCCACCGGCCCCGTACGATGACGACGTCATTGTATCGGCCACTCTAGAGGATTCCATCATGGATGACCTCTATGAGTCGTAGTTGGCCCCTATTGTTGTCTATAGAGGGGGAGGGTGTAAATAACCTAGATACCATACATGTACTCTAGTTATTACATAATCCCAGTGGGCCCCTTAGGGACCCACTGTATAGTTTATGCATGGGAACCAGCCAGCGGTTCCCAGCACATCTTAACCTTACACTGTCACTACGTAGCATTCAGAATACCACTATTTGGTCAAGTTCTGCAGTGCCCTTGTGATACAAGGTCAAAGATCATCATCTTTACACACTGACCCATGCTGCAACTCAGTTGCCACATCCTCGGTAGACCTTCCTCACATGCAGTCCCGTTTAGTGAGGGAGGCCTGGCTATGGTACCTTAGAGATTATCCTGACCAACACTTTGTGAATTCCCTATTGCACATAATAGATTTCGGTGCAGACCTTGGTTTTGCTGGACCACATCTAGTGCAGTCTTGCCACAATCTCAAAAGTGCGATTGATTTCCCTGAATTCATTTCGAACGCTGTCTCGTATCTCCTTTCCAACCACCACGCCCTTGGCCTGTTCACTGCTCCCCCCTACTCGAACTTCCGTAGTTCCCCCCTTGGCTCCATTACACATTCCCGTAAACCTCTGAAGCACAGGCTGATTAATCACCTCTCCTGGCCCCACGGATCATCCGTGAACGATGGTATCCCTGATAGTGAGGGACACATCTGCTATGAAGCCTTTGACCAGGCAGTCACTGTTATGAATAGGAAAATCGAGCTATACATTCATATTCATCACTAACAAAGTCATAACAATTTCCTGGCACATCCTAGTACATGGATGTGCACGCATTTATTGCCGGCACAGTGCGTCATGCGCACGCACGCTATCACTCGCGCGCATATCTAACCGGCGACTTCAACCCTGAGCCCGGTTCCAGGGCCGACCGAGGGATAGATCCAAGATGGAGCGTGGGAGGCGCTCTATCGTTCCTGATGGATATATTAATCTCCATATGATAAGGTACAGCCTTGGCACCGGTGCATGCATCGCGCACCGGCGGCACTCATCGCTCCATAACCCCCTATTATATCTAGTTTAGTACGGGCTCCTTCCAAACACTTAAATAGCTAGCAATGTATGATAGAAACTTCAGGCAGTAAATCTCCATGTTTGTGCTCTTGTTCTAGCCCATGAGGCTTATGACTGGATAGGTGGCATATCAGTCGGTGTTTAGTGTCGCTGTCACTGCGCGTGGTGTTCGCGCATACAGCTGTAGTTGTTCTCTCATCTCTATTCTCTCCTTATGTTCTTTACGAACCTTACGAACCGCTCATGCATACGCAACCCCGCCGACTATACTTTCTACAGTCGCCGCTGTTGCCTCCTCGGGCCGCGGCACGTTGTTAGCCAAGCTTGACCTTAAAGAAGCCTTTCATCACATCCCCGTGCATCCTGCTGACTGGCCCCTGCTCGGTTTTACCTGGCAAGGATCATTTTACTATGCCATTGTCCTAATTTTCAGCATAAGGTCCGCTCCCTACATTTTTAACTTGTTCGCAGAGGCGCTACATTGGATCATACAGAGACATATTCCTGCTCAACTCAAGCATTACCTAGACAATTTCCTCCCAATCTTCCAACCCTCTATACCATTGTCTCTTGCGAACAAAGCGATAGACTGGATTGAAGCTCTAGGTACAAAACTCGGTCTCTCCTTTCAGCATGAGAAAACCCTTCGACCCTCTTGTCATGATTCGTTTATTCTGCAAATCATCCCTCAACACACAGCGAATGACCTCCTGAACCAGCGAACGACTTCCCGAACCAGCGAATATCTTGCCAAAATAGTCGTCGCCATACTGCTTCCGCACTCGCTATTCGCATCATTCCTGCCAGGACACCAGGTGTTGGGGCCATCATCCATCATAGAACCAACCCATCATCTGTTAAACTCCCACTCCATGACAGACCTACATGCTCAGGATGCATTCAGATAGTGTCAGTTGCAGCCTCCGTGCAGGTTGGACTCAATGGGACTCGTACCACTGCAGGGCAGGACGAATTAGCTTCGCTGAAGTTTTCACTGCACAGTTGTCATGACCCATTCATTTCTTGTATCCAGCTATCCCTGTTTTCCCTTTCACCACTCTTCCATGTTCACTCGGCTTTGCTCCATTCACTCTTTGCTCCATTCACTATTCGCCACATTCGCCAAATGACCATTCACTACTCGCATCATTCGCCAGTAGCCATGCCATCAAACACGATCAACATCCTTTACCTGGATTCATGGTCCATCACTGGTCCTATCACAAATTGCAAGGAGGTGCAGGCTGTCATGACTCATTTATTTCTTGTACCCAGCTATCCCTGTTTTCCCTTTCACGACTCTTCCATGTTCGCTCGTCTTCGCACCATTCGCTCCTCGCACCATTCACTATTCGTCACATTCGCCATATGACCATTCGCTACTCGCATAATTTGCCAGCAGGCACGCCATCAAACACGATCGACATCCTTTACCCGGATTGATGGTTCATCACTGGTCCCATCATCTTCTCAACTCAACCCCCTTTGGGTGTCCCTATGGCCAGAATGCATTCGCGGGGCATCCTACCCATAGGTCATGTGGGATCAACCCAGCAGACGGAGAGTCCGTCCAGGGTGGTGTATATGCAGGTCCCAAGGCATGTTTTCGTACATAGGTGCCTTCGCCCTCTCTGTCGTTTCATGTTTGCACCCCTCTTCCATTCTATCGTATGTCTATTCCATCTATTATGTATCCTGACCGCGCACCCCTATCCAACCCTGACTCCAGACGGCCTCTTTCCTATTTGCTAGCACCATATGAGCATTCAGTATAAGTAATCTACATTCACATGTATATTCTCCAGTTTAATTATCATACGTCGTCCATCTTGTGCAAACTTGACCTCGCTGTGATCATCACCTTGAGCCTTCTCCTGGAGATTTCTATCTTCGACCAGAAGAGGACTTAGGCATCACTGGTGAGTTCTCATACTTCATCTTTGTTACCTTAGCCTTCGAACTATTTTCTGTGCTGTTGGCGAAGGGTTCCGAAGGAGTACCTTCGCCGGCGAAGGGATTGTCGCTACTTAGGCAGCCCTTCCATGACACCTTGTACATTACGTCGTCAAGTGCCACGGGCTATTTTCTCTACAACTGTAGATAGGGCGAGCTCGGTTCGGGCAACCCTCTTATCTTGTGAACATTTGTTGATTCACCTATTCGCCGAATGGCATACTTATTCGCACAAGTTATTCGGGCATTCACTGTGTTCACTAATACACGATATTAACGCCTAAAAACCAATCTTGACACCTCTACCCAAACCGAATACCTCGGTCTCAAGCTGGATACCGTCGCCATGGAAGCCCATCTCCCAGCTGAAAAACTGCTATACCTGCGCGATCTGCTCCAACTGTGGGCCAATCGGCGCCGCTGGTCTCTTCTCGACCTGAAGCAACTAGTTGGCTTCCTCCAATTCTGTTCTCAAGTAATTCCCCACTCACGGGCCTTCCTCCGTCGCCTGATCAGTTTCTCTACAACCTTTCGGTCCCAGTATGCAGTCCGGTATCTCCCCGCTTATCCCCGAGTGGAGATACATTGGTGGCGGACTTATGCTTCAGCCTGGAATGGCATATGCCTCATTACAGGATCCTATCCAGTCCTTCACGTTTTCACAGATGCCAGTGGCCGCAAAGGGATCGGTGGAATTTTCAAGGACGAGTGGTTCTCGAGCAGGGTTCCCAGATGGTTTAGGAGCCGTGATATTCAATTCAAAGAGATATATGCCATCTTACAAGCCATCCTAAGGTGGGGACACCGCTGGAAGCACCAGCACATACTGTTTCACGTTGATAACCAAGTTGACGTGCGTGCACTTGAAAACGACACGAATCGTTCCCTCCACGTCATGGCGATCCTCTGTTTGATAGTTATGCTAGCAGCGCAGCTAGAATTCTCTTATTCTTCTTCTTGGCTCTCCTCATCCGAGAACACGCTTGCTGACTGTGCCTCTCGTTACATGTACGTGAACCTATTCAAACTTGTCCCGTTTCTCCAATGACAGCCCACCTCGCCCCACCCCCTGACCACTGGTATCAAACGCACACTCACATGTCTCGACTCGCCGCCTTCTGGCTCTGGAACGGGCTTGCCTCAAGTACCAGGGCATCCTACCGCACGGGCTACAAGTCCTTCTTCAAGTTCATCCTCTGCAACCCACACCTTCGCCACCCCTCAGGCTCCATTTTGCCCGCCACCAGTCTCGCACTACTCGAATGGGTCGCGCTCCTCGGATCCCACTCTCTCCAGCTGAAGACCATTAAATCCTACATCACCCATCTTCGTTCCGTGCACATCGACAATGACCTCCCCTTCGAAGCCTGCGAGTCACCACTGCTCCAGCGTACGGTCCACGGAATTAAAAGGTACATGGGTGAGAAGGACAGGAAGCCCAAACTTCCGATCACCTTTGAGATCCTCCGCTCGCTCCTATCTCTCTACCCAGCCCCTACCAGCACTGGGACCCTGAACTACACCGCCGCCATTTGCCTCGCAGTCCCTGCCTTCTTGCGGTGCGGAGAGTTCACCGTTCGCACCTCGAAGTCCTTCGACCCAGCCACGCACCTCACTCGCAGCTCAGTCCGCTTCGAGCCCTTGTTTGCAACCCCCAACCACGTCATCCTCTCCATTCCCTCCTCAAAAATGGACCCCTTCCGCAAGGGCGTATCCCTCTTCATTTCCGCAGTGCCAGGGGCCTCGACGTGCCCAGTTGCGCACCTCCAACGACTCTTTACTCTTGACCCCCGGCTGCCAGAATCACCCCTCTTCGTCGGTGACGACGGCCTTCCCCTCCTCCACGGCGACCTTATCAGGAGGGTGTGCCATGACCTGTCCTCCGTGGGGCTCAACCCATCAGAATTTGTGGGTCACAGCTTCAGACGAGGTGGCGCCTCCTCTGCTGCCGCAGCCGGGTTCCACGACTTCGAACTTCAGCAGCTTGGTCGATGGCGTAGCGACACATTCAAGCTTTACATAGAGCTGAATCGCCTCCGTCTCCTTTCCCTCTCAGTGCACCTCCATTGGGCGGTTCCCAACGCTCAGCCTCACGAGCCTCTGTCTCTCCACTTCGCTCCTCAGTTGGCTTGAGCACAGCCCAGTTCCCGGTTGCGCAGAGAGCGCTGGCATCGCAATCTACCTTGTTGCTTGCCCAGTGTCACACTCGAGTGAGCATAGATGGATTGGACAAAGCTCACTGGTGTCCAGGGTCTATGACACGAGTCATGTGACTCTAGCCACTCATGCCCACTGTCCACGCTTCCTCCACAGTCCACTCGCATCAAAGCTCACATTGTCCACTATGTCCTATTGTCCACACCCCCTGTTATGATAGACGCAATTATCCTATTTCAAATCACCTATGTACAAAAGAAACTAATAAAAGAAAAAAAAAAAAAAAAAAAAAAAAAAAAAAAACAAGAAAAAGGATCAAAAGAGACAGTAATGATACTTACGACAGACGTTGGCGCAGACGACGAGCACATGAAATTACGAGTTGCTACCTTACCCACAGATCGGGTAAGGTACAGGGATTCGGGCATCGACCACGTGCGGTCGATCAGAGATAGCGTGCCTATCGAGTGATGGCATCGGCCATGATGTCGACAGGTGCCAGGCCACAGGCACTGAGGGGGTGCGGGCACCAAACGCCGCAGAGAGGAATAGACTGCGCAGGGGCATGGGGTATTGTGGAGTGATCTGAGAATATCATCCACAATACACATACTCAATTAGCTGCACCACAGAAGAGGCACAGAGACAGCGGCCCCATCACCAAGCCTAGCATTTATGCTAGGCAGGGCAGACTTGATTCTTTTTATTATTTGAACTCTATGACACAACCGGCTGACTATGATCCTAACATCATGTGGACAGGGGCTTTGTATGCTAAGTACAGAACCCTATTCCAAAGCCTAAATAATCCTGATACTATCTCCAACACCCCATGACTTTATGACTATAAATTAGTCACCCCTTAGTTACAAGTAGTTTTTCGACCCATCTGCTCAATATCTTGAACACCAGTAGTTACCACTAATATAGTATAAATAGCTACTACAAATGTATGAACGAGATCATCCAGAATCAATTATTTTATCCCTTGAAATCACTGTAGTCTTGTTTGATAGCTACAGAACCCAAATCTTGACAGTTTACTCCAGATCTTCGCTGAGGGTTCATTATCATTGTTTACTCTACACTACCTCAAAAGCGAACACTTTTGACTTGGTTGTTTCTTAGATCGACACTATTTCTGTGTCGACACGGTCACATGATCTCCAATCATCAGTGCCCGACGCGCCTCAAGAAGCTTAGTCATCACACAGGCGAAGGACGAACATAGCAGTTTCATCCGCTGAGCAATAGACTTTATTTGTTAAAGGCATCAATTGACATCCTAATCCAAAACTCCCTCCTGTAAGGGCAACCCTGGCTAGTTGTGGAGATCACACTACCACACAACTGACAAGGGGAAATCCAAAGTATGTATAAATGAACAGAGTATACAAGAGAGGGGATTCTCACCTGACAAGGGGAAATCAAAAGAGAAAAGTCTAAGGACCCCCAATGTCAGCGAGCCCGTATTATACTACGCTGCGCAGCCAGGGACAACACTTGGCACCCACCATCAACCCTGCATCCTCCTGACCTCCCTGACCCTTGATTGACCCTTGATGCCACCTATTACGCGAGTCGCTTGGTTTCCGACACTGTTCCAAGAGTGGAAGTCGGAAATTGGAGTGGAACTGGCAAAGCGAACAGAACTGGTGGAAGTTCTCCCAGAAGCGGAATCATTTCCGAAAGCGGAGGCGGAGATGGAATCGGAACCGGAACCGGAGTCGGAAATGGAGTCAGAACTGGGTGTGGTGTTGGAACTGGAAATGGAAAACAGGGTGTCCCCTGACATCACCCCCCCTCCAGCGTGCTGCATCCTCGAAGCACGGGACACGAGGGATTGAAATGCCAGCGAGCGGATTCGGCGAGGGGCACCGGGGTGTGTCCTATAGAACTCACGGAGTTTGTCTGGAGCGGAGACATCTTGCTCTGGGACCCACGAATTCTCCTCATACCCATACCCTTCCCATTCACGAGGAATTGGAGTTGTCCTCGCACAAACCGGCTCTCCAGGATCCATTCCACCACATAGTGCTCTTCCCCATCTACAATTTCCGGTGGAGGTGGCGGACGAGCCTTCCGACCTGGAATTGGGTCCTCAAGCATAGGGAGTAACTTCACCACGTTGAAGACGGGGTGGAGGCGGGACATGGACATCGGAAGTAGGAGGCGGTATGCATTCCGTCCAACCCTCCGCATCACTGTGAAGGGCCCAAGGTAGCGGTGGGCAAGCTTCTGCCAAGGGCATGTGGTGCGGATGTCACTTGCATCTAGATACACCTTGTCTCCAACTTGGTACTCCGAGGCAGGAACCCGGCATTGGTTGTAGTACCTTGCCATGTCATCCTTGGCCTTCGCAAGGGCCGACTTGGCTTCCAAAAGGGTGGAGTCCATGCGGTCTTGGAACTCATTGACCGTCTCGAGTCGGGACTCAGCCTGGCATGGTTCGAAGCCCATCCGCGGGTGTCGTCCGGAGTCAAGCATGAAGGGAGTCTGTTGTGTGGTGGAATGTACATGGTTGTTGTATTGGAATTCCGCCAGTGGAAGTAACTCATCCCAGTCATCCTGCCTCTCATTGACAAAGAGGCGGAGATATTGCTCCAACTCCTGATTGACCCGTTCCGTCTGTCCGTCACCCTGTGGATGGTACGCTGTGGTGGTAGCCAGCTTTATGACGAGCAGGTGGTAGAGCTCCCGAGTCAGTTCCGCAACAAACTGCAGACCTCGGTCGGAAACAACTTGCTTCGGGAGCCCATGCAACTTCCAGACATGTGCAAGGAACAGGCGGGCCGCTCCGAGGGCTGTGATCGTCGTGTGCATCGGAATGAAGTGGGACACCTTGCTTACCTAGTCCATGACGTTCATGATCGCGTTGTAGCCATGAGACTCTGGGAGTTCAACGATGAAGTCGACACTGATGGTGTCCCAGCAGGATTCGGGAATCAGGAGCGGAACAAGTTCTCCGACGGGCGGATGTCGTTGCGCTTTGGTTTGGAGACAAAGGTCACATGTCTTCACGTACTGTCCAATGTAGCGGGACATCTGAGGCCACCAGTAATTCCGAGCCACTAACTCCAGCGTCTTCCACCTGCCAGCATGCCCAGCAACCCATGTGCCATGGAGCTGGGACATGATCTGGAAGGGGAGGTCCGCCCCACCTGGAACATAGACCTTGCCTCTGAAGTGGAGCAGTCCATCACGTTCCGACCATTCCGCTGCCCGTACAGACCATGAGTGCCCTTTCCGAAGTTCCTCCACCGCCTTCACCACCAACTCCTCCTTCTCTCCATTCCAGTACTGCCTCCGGATGTCCCGGAGCATTTCCGCTTCCGCCCCAACTGCAGTCACTCCCTCTAGGGTGTGGATTGCAAAGAGACTTGGGCGGAGCAGTGTCATATCCGTGTTGTCTCCACTTCCACTTCCATGATCCGCACGGCGGGATAGGGCATCGGGATTGCCCATGGTGCGGCCGGGGCAGTGGTGGAGCATGAAGTCGAACCGGGACAGGTGTAGGGACCACCGTGCTTGTCGTTGGTTCAACTTCTTAGATGTGCGGAAATAGTTGAGGTTCTTGTGGTCTGTCCAGATCTCAAACGGGCATAGAGCACCCTCGAGGAAGTGTCGCCACTCCTCCAGCGCTCGGATGACTGCCAGCATCTCCTTGTCGTGGATCTCATAGTTCCGCTCGACCGGACTTAGGCTTTTAGAGAAGAAGGCAATCGGATGCCATCCCCCATCATCTTCCGATGACTGTTGTGACAAGTCCGCGCCGGTAGCTGTGTCGGAAGAATCCGCCTCGACTCGATAAGGGCGAGAGTCATCGGGAAAGATCAGGACTGGGGCAGAAGTGATCAGCTCTTTGAGTTTGTCAAAGGAGGCCTGTTCCGGCTCTCCCCACTGCCATCCAACCTCCTTCTTGGTGAGGTCGAAGAGGGCATGAGCATGGCAGGAGAAGTCCTTGATGAACCGCCGGTAGAAATTGACAAACCCAATGAAGGACTGGACCTCTTTCTTGTTCCGCCGCACAGGCCAATCCGATACGCCGGAAACTTTGACTGGGTCCATTTCCACCTTTCCTTCCGACACAATCACCCCAAGATACTCTATCCATGTCCGCTCAAATTCGCACTTTTCCGGCTTGAGACACATGTTGTATTCCCGGAGCTGTTCCAGCACTCTCCACACGACTTCCCGATGTTCCGACATTGTTTTTGTGAAGATGAGGATGTCATCGAGGTAGACGCAGACAACCCCTTCTGCTATCATGTCACGGAAAATGTCATTCATCATCGTCTGGAATGGGGCAGGACTGTTAGTGAGGCCAAAGAACATGACCTGTGGCTCAAAGAGTCCTCGGTTGGTGCGGAATGCGGCCTTCCACTCGTCTCCCTCCCGGATCCGAACATTATTGAAGCCCCAGCGGACATCCAGCTTAGTGAAGTACCTTTCCCCGCGGAGTTGTATGATTAGTTCGGAAATGAGTGGAATGGGGTACCGGTTCTTGATCATGATCGCATTCAAGGCCCGGTAATCCTGCACAAGTCTGAGCAAGCCGTCCTTCTTCTTGATGAAGAACACTGGAGATGCCATGGGTGACTTGGAGGGGCGGATCCTCCCTGTACGGAGGTTTTCCGCAAGGAATGCATCGAGCTCTACCTGCTCCTTGGGTGACAGCGGGTAGACTTTGCAGTTGGTGGGCTTTGACCCAGGCTCCAACTCGATGGCATGGTCCCACAGCTTCCGTGGAGGCAGGGCATCAAACGACTCCTTGGCAAAGACGTCCTCGAACTCCCGCAGGTACTCCGGAATTTCCGCCTCCACTCTATCATACCTCTTGGAGGCTTCAGAAGGCGTTGCGAAATATTTCCAGTGGCGCGGATGTGCTCTGCTTCCGGTGGAAGGTTTACATACAGCAAGCGCTCCCCTTCCGCCAGAGTGTCTCCCGGGCCGAGTCGGATGACGTCGGAGTCGGAATCGGAATCGGAATCGGAAGTGGGACCCGGTTCAAATTCCGCTTCCGAGTCTTCTTCTGCAAGCAGTGGATGGGGGCCAGAACGACATGTCTGTATGAGCCGTTCGGTCTTCCGCTGCTCCTGGCGCTCCCTCCGCACTTCCGACCGGCACATGTGACACTTGGCTGGGCATCGACTCATCAGTACCTTCCAAGTCTGCCAATTGATCTCCGGGTTGTGCTCCTGAAGCCAGGTAAATCCGAGGATGACATCTTGCTTCCCCAGGCTGGTGACTGCAAAGGAAGTGTGTTCTGAGTGTCCATCGTAGGGAGAATTGTGTCTACTATCTCCGTGATGGACCCTGCATCATTGGGGTTCCATCCACATTGAACACCGGGATTGCACATTGCAACTTCCGCGTGGTCAGTCGGTTCTGTTCCACATAGTCCCTGTCTATAAACTGACCAGTGGCCCCACAATCGACAAGGGCGGGTCCGGATTTGACTTCCACCGTATCTGTTGTCTGGATCTCCACCTTAATGACTAGTGACTTGGGGCCAGGGGTGGCAGCAACGACATAGCGCTTCGGGAGGCGTCTCTCCCAAGGGCGGATGTGGGATGGATGGGGTGTCGGATTTGGTGTTTGTGTGACTTTATCCGGTGGGTCTGTACGAAGTGAGGGGTGTGGGGGCTTTTCATTCTCTACTTCAAGACAGGAAACCGGTTATGTACAGGCAGCAGGGGCACACATCTCACCCGCTGCGCGTCACAAAATCCGATGCATCTTCCACTTCCGATGCACCATGTTCCGCATTTTCGGAAATTCCTTCCGCAGTGGGCACTCCGCTTATGTCTGCGAGTGCGAGGAACTCTGGAAGGAGCTCAAGTTTCTCCTCTGTGGTCATAAGGCGGATGTCAAAGGCTTGGGGGCACTTGCGGGCATAGTGGCCTGGTTGTCGGCATCGGAAGCAGGTGATGGTTCCGTGGCCTTTTCCACGCATGCGGTCAACATCCATCGGGGCAGGGCCACTCTTCGAGGGAGGGGGGCTAGGGTTCCTAATAGGAGCAGGCGGAGCAACCATCGGAAATATTTTCCAGGTGGGAATGAATGCATTCCGGGTTTTGGCACAGGTGGAGTAGGACGAGCGGAACTGCTGTCATGTTCCGGTTTGTCTCCACAAAGGCCTCGTTTGCTTCCCTGTTTCGGGACACCCTCCGCGCAGCTTGTTACCACCCTTCCGGGTCATCGAAATCCGGAGCTCCATCCCCAAGCAGCGCAACTTGGTTCTGGAGTGTTGGATCAAGCCCTTTTCGGAATTTGATGATGATCGTCTTGTCGTCGTCATACTCCGCAAGGTCGATGAGCTCCTGGAAGCGGTCAATGTAGTCATCAACTGGATCCTTGGCCTGATACCCGCTGGTCCCCTCGAGCTTCGTAAGGGCTGTGAGCTCCTCATTTTTCGGGCAGAACTGGTTGGAAAATGTTTTCTCAAAGGTGTCCCAGTCCTGAAAGTAGTTCCCCTTGCCCTTTGCTTCATGTCGGATCACCTTGTTTGCAAAACGGGCTGCGCGGTCCGATTTGAAAAAGGACAATGCCCAGTGAATCCGAGCCTGGTCGTTCGGAAAGAGGTCTCCGACAATTGCGAAGTAGATGGTGCATGTGTTGAAGAATGCGCGTCCCTTCTCCCGATCTCCATCAAAGTCCGCCGGAGTTGCGGGTTTGACCTTTGCCAACTTCGTGGACATCCTCTCTTCCACCAGTTCCGCTTTTCCGAAATCCGGCTCATCCAACATTGCATTTCCACCACTTTGTGGAATATCTAACTTAGCCAAAATCGTTTGTAAGGCTGTTTCAATCGTGTTGGTCTTCATCCGGTTCCGTGTCAATTCCTCCTCCATATTCCGAAGACGATCATCCGGATCCATGTCAGAAGGGGAAATATGGGACGGGATTTCCGGGGTTGGGAGCTCGACGTAAGAAGAGGGGCTGTCGTATACCGTGTGCGTGGAAGAGGTTGCGATCTCCAAGTCGCTGTCTCCGATTCCGAACGCACCTATGGCGAATGCAACGTGCAGTACAACCGCCGGTCCTCTAGGGGAGAGACCTTTCTGCTGTAAGGGCAACCCTGGCTAGTTGTGGAGATCACACTACCACACAACTGACAAGGGGAAATACAAAGAGAAAAGTCTAAGGACCCCCAATGTCAGCGAGCCCATATTATACTACTCTGCACAGCCAGGGACAACACTTGGCACCTGCCATCAACCCTGCATCTTCCTGACCTCCCTGACCCTTGATCGACCCTTGATGCCACCTATTACACGAGTCGCTTGATTTCCGACACTGTTCCGAGAGTGGAAGTCGGAAATTGGAGTGGAACTGGCAAAGCGAACAGAACTGGTGGAAGTTCTCCCAGAAGAGGAATCATTTCTGAAAGCAGAGGCGGAGATGGAATCGGAACCGGAACCAGAGTCGGAAATGGAGTCGGAACTGGGCGTGGTGTCGGAACTGGAAATGGAAAACAGGGTGTCCCCTGACACCTCCTAGTATAAATGCTCCAGCTCCTCTTCCCCTTTCCCTTGCATCCTTCTCACATACATCACGCTTGATAGGTACTTTCAGTTATTTCCTAGCATGAACATCCTTCTCACACACATCGCGCTCGATAGCCATTAAGGCTTCGAGCTCAATCTCTTTTTACACCCGCCCTGACCACTTCCCACTTCCTTGTCTTGTTGACTCACAATTTGGTATCTATGCTTGCGCCGGCTTGAGCACGGTTCCCGGTTGCACAGAGAGCGCTGGCATCGCAATCTACCTTGTTGCTTGCCCAATGTCACACTCGAGTGAGCATAGACTGTGGAATGGACAGACTGTCGAGAGTATTAGTAGCTCCCTACACACAAGCTCAAATTCTATCAACCAAGTCTTGTTTAGAAGCTATGAACCTGTAGATACTCAGAAAATTGTCCAAACCGTGATACCTCCATTGTACGTACCAGGAGTTCGTGACATTTTCCTAGCCATTGGTGTGGCACGTGCACAGTGGCACAGACAAGATTAATATGTTCGATAGACCAGAAGTATTTTTTTACTCTCGCTGTGATAAGCAACACCACCGAGTACGTGTGCTTTATGTTTGCAACCTCTATGCTGGCTGTACATAATATATATGGACATACCATACGGCAGGGGTTCAATGCCCGTGTCGACTTCGCGCGTATTACTATACCTTGACCATTAAGCCTCACAGGGTGTCAGAGTAGGCAGTCAACTGTCTCATAAATGCTTTGTATGTATATATACATGAATAAAGGATTATTTTCTTGTGCACAGTTGCTTGCTCCATGGGTTAGACACCTCCTCAAGTTCACTGTGCTCGCGGTTGGTCGTAGTCTCTTGCATAATGACAACATCTTCAGGTGCCGGTCTGACAGTTCCAATGAGGGTCTCCCCTATTTCTGTGAAGCCATTGTCAGCTGATGTATCAGGGGTGGTTTCATCAGGTGCGAAGGCTTCAGCAGCGGGGTGCAACATTTCCTGCTGACTGTTGTTAGCGCTTGGAGTCTCCGTTACAGGGGTGACATATTGGGTTGATGAGGCTAGAGGTGTGGTGTCGATGCCAGCTGCTAAGGTCTCTTGACTTAGGGGTGTCATAGGAGTTGTGCGAAGCTCGCCGTTGTACCTTTTGATATGCAACAGAAGTCTTCGGCGTGGCATATTCTCTGACAGGATCTCTGTCCCAGCAGGTGGTGGTGACTGAGGAGGCTGCATAGCAGAAGAGAGAGGAGAAGGCACCGAAGGAGTAAGCAGCTCAGTAGAAGAGATGGGCAACGAAGACAACAGATGAGCAGGTGGCCCAGCAGAAGGCATGTGTGGGGAAGGTGACCGATGAACATGCGGCTCAGGGGAGATAGGAGCCATTTCCATGGCTGTTTGAACATGATTATGGTTAACACACGGTGTCTGTGACAACACTGCGCATTAATTGAAGAAATTTATCCCATAGAACGTCACTGACCTCGAAGAATGGCCCTTCTTGAATCTGGACAGGAGATAGCTCGATGCTTGGGTCGGGAATGCGATGCGTATCTTCCAACTTGACCGCTGCTAGCACTGTTGTGAGTGTGCGCTTGCTTATTGCGGCCCAAGCGAATTCATACAGTGTCTGATCGCATAACAACAAATTTTGAAAGCTCAGCTGTCAGGCATATTCAACAGAGATGCCAAGCTGGAAACCCAGTGCATGGTAGGATAACAGAGCAGCCCCTGGACCCAAAATAACTTCGCTGGCATTGTAATGAGCAAGACCTCGGGCCCTGAAACCTAGTGTCATCGCGTCATCAGAGACAATCGTACGGCCAGGGGAGGGATGGCAGAGAATTCAGGGCTTACCGTGGATTTGCCGACGAAAATTCTTTACCAGATTGGATCGATGGTCGACCCACCTCTTTTGGTCACAATTAGAGTTCTGCAAACACTGAGAACCAAGTTTTGAGAAATCACTAATTTACTTGCCAACTGGGTCACTTACCTAGGCTCTGACAATTATGCTGAACTCTCCTGGTTTTACTGATTAGAAAGAGCATGCATATAGAGAATTCGATGCAGTGGCTGGGCAGCAGCTGGGGTAACCGCCAGACACCCGCGGTATCAAATGTATACAGCCCGCTGTAAAATACATGTCCAGCCCGTTGTAAATACGTGTATAGCCAGGCTGTATATACAAATATATGGTTCACGTGCACCGTACGCCCTCTGCACCTACTGCACATACGGTACACGTGCACCGTCCCCCCATATGCAAGCACGGTGCACGCACACCGTGCACCCTCCCGACGTACGGTGCGCTCGAACCATACACCCTCTCCACTCTCCACGTGCGGTTCACGTCCACCGTCCTGCCATGCATGTACGGTGCCCGTCCACCGTCCTGCCATGCATGTACGGTGCCCGTCCACCGTCCTGCCGTATGCAAGTACGGTTTGCGTCCACCGTCTGCAGTACGCACATACGATGCACGGGAATCGCACGCACGAACAGGGCACGGGAACCGACCGCCCCCTGTGCATGCACGTACGGTTCACATCCACCGTCCGCCATCTGCACGTGCGGTGCATGTGCACCATCCCGCCGCATGCACTTACGGTTCGTGTGCACCATCCGCTGTACGCACGTACGGTGCACACGCACCGTCCCGCCACATGCACGTACGGTACACATCCACTGTCCGCCATCTCCACGTAGGGTGCACGTGCACCATCCCGCCGCATGCATGTATGGTTCGTGTGCACCGTCATCCGCTGTATGCACGTACGGTGCACGTGCACCGTCCCGGCGCATGCACGTACGGTTCACATCCACCGTCCGCCATCTCCACGTACGGTTCGTGTGCACCGTCCGCTGTACGCACCTACGGTGCACGTGCACCGTCCGCCATCTCCATGTACGGTGCACGGGCACCATCCCGCCACATGCACGTACGGTTCGTGTGCACCATCCGCTGTACGCACGTGGACGGTGAACAGGAACCGCACCCACGGACGGTGCACAGGAGCCATGCACAGTGAATGCACGTACGGCTCACATGCACCGTCCGCCCTCTGCATGTCCGGTTCACGTGCACGTGCGCCAGTAGCCGTCTCTGCGCAAAATTTGGTCGTTCAGGACGAGATCAGCAAAAGATGGAGTATAGCAGGTACCATCCTCTCCATTCACGGATGGTGAAGGGTGTACAGCAACCGTAAGCCCTCTCCCCCGACGGTTCACGTGGACGGTCCACCCTCTGCATGTCCGGCGCACAGGAACCGTACACCGTCATCGCCACGTACGATTCACGTGCGCCACAAGCCGTCTCTGCGGGTAATTCAGTTAAGGTCTCCAAAAGGTGGAGTATAGCACGCACCATCCTTTCCACTCTCGAATGCTGAAGGGTGCACAACATATGGAGCTACTCCACAGCTGTCATCCATGTCTCTCAAGTGAGCTGGCCCTCACATCCAGCCGGATGGCCGTGAAAGTCGTCGTGGAAGAAGCAACAAGCATGCAACCGCGCGTCGTGGGCACCTCACATGACAAGTATGCAACGCACGTCATGGGCATGTCACGTTACACCATGGAGAACCAAGCAACAATGCCTGCAACAGGTTGCGGGCACGTCACTTGAATACATACAGACTGATCCAACTGGTCATAATCTGCCACTCCAAATAATCTCCCTATGACTCCTGATTCATAAGGAAAGAAAGGCCCTGGTGCAGGTTACAACATTCTGCATGCAGGCATTCAGATTGTAAGGAATGAGAGAACTGTGGCAGGTTCACATGGATGCAATAAGGCAGTATAGGGGTGCTGTTCTCCTATGGCTTGTACATAAACACTATTACATGCTAGCTGAGATGGCCATTCTTTGTCTTTTCAGACGGTTCCATACAGAAATGAAGACATGGGTGTATATGTGGTTCGGATTTGGCGTCATGGGGCAAACCTGGATATGAGGGGCGGATGCAGATGAGGAGTTTTGTGTAAAAACACCCAGTCTGCATGAGCATGAGATCTGGTCAGGATTGAAGCACCAATGGGTCAGTGTGGTGAACACACCTCCTGCCAATCTTCAGGCATGGTCCCCCACGCTACATCTGACAGGCTCGAGCCGCATTCAAGCAGGCAGCCAAGTATCTGACGGGCTCGGCCCAGGAGCCATTTGATGACATCAATGACTGCCAGTGGGTATGGGTCATGATGCATGGCATAATGCTCAAAGATAGTAGACACATGGCACTGATACCAATTGGGTGCGTGTGGTTTCATTAGGTGAGGTGATGAAGCGAAGGAGGTCTGCCTGAGCAGGCTGGGTTATGACTTGGAGCACAGATTCCTCGGTGCAAATCTGGGGCAGACATATGAGCCCCAGGAAGAAGAAGACATGAACAGGTGGGGGAGGGTAAGCCATCCCTGTCTGAAGAACGCTGTAATGGGAAGCACATTGGTGAAGGCCACATTGGCCGGTTCTGGCCTGGGGTGCACTTCTGGCCTGCTGACCCCAAAGCCGACATGGAACAGGGCCCCAAGTGCAGGACTCAGTTCTGCAAGCCCTGATTCAATCACAGGCAGTGAGTCTGCAAGGGTTTCATTGAGGTGCACATGTTCCAGAGCACGTGGGCCCAAACCAGGGGGGCCGAGTGCACATCGGCCAGGGGGGATTGCATGCCCCCTTGGAGTTCAATGAACCGCCTCAGGGCACTGCAGACTCGCTTGTCTGGTATACACTGCTGGTGTGAAAGGTGTCGCACCTCAGCGCGTGAGATGGTATCAGGTAGGCTAAGCATTGGGGGAGTGAGGGATGGCAGCAGGTGCTTTTGATGGAAGGCGAGGGTGATGCCATCCCATATAGTGTGTGCTGGCGAAGGGCCACAGAGAGGGCAGTCACTTGGGAACGGGTAGTCCTGCAGGGACTCAAAGGTGAACCAAACACTGCGAAATGTGTCATCAGACATGAATGGGTGCGGAGACCCGTATGTGGTGTAACGGTGGGATATGCCTTGGGTCCATGCTGTAAACGGCGTCTCTGACAGGGTGTAGGCACTCGTATACTCATCAAGGAGGTCGTGACTGACAAGGATGCGGTTGTTGAAGTTGAAGAGGCCAAGGTCCCGAGCATCGGGCCCAATATGGTGCCGGGCTTGCGGTGGGCAGGCAGGGCAGGCCTGCACCTCAAGCCAGGATATGTAGCCAGGAAGACGCTGGGAGTGTAATTAAGAAGTATAATTAAGTTTTGACAATTCCCAGGTGAAGGAATGAAAGAACCTAGTTCTGGTTGTGACACATGTCTCAAAGTGTGTAATCAGTTTGTAAGGAATCAAAGAACCTGGTTTGGGTTCTGACCAGTGTCTGCATGTGTGCATGTGAGTTTTCATTTTGGTAAGGAATGAAAGAACCTGGTTCTGGTTCCGACACATGTCTGCATGCATGTATTCATCTGACCAGTGTCTGAATGTGTGTATTTATTTTGGTAAGGAATGAAAGAACCTGGTTTGGGTTGCAACACGTGTCTGTAAAGTGTAGATTCATTTTTGTAAGGAATGAAAGTGTCATGAGGACAGGTTTAACAGCCACGGATGTAATTTTCACTTGATCTATTTCACGACTTCAGGCATGTGCCTAATGACTCATAACACCCTCTATAACTATTTCACAACTATTTCAATATCTCTCCACTCACTTTCTATATCCGAGTCCAATCCGAGCTGAGGCACACATGCACACCTATCCAAGCCTATCCAAGTTCATCCCGAGCACCCCAGGACACACATACACACCCGTAAATGTATGGTGCACAGGGACCGTCCGACCTCTGCATGTACGGCGAGGTGCACTGTCCACCGTATGTGGTACTTACAGTTCCTGCGCACTGTCCCGCACATCCGCGAACCATAGCTCTCCACCTATGGTGCACTTGGACCGAACACATGCAAGCTTCCCCGCCTATGTTCATGTTGTTGCAGAGCAAATGGGTCCTTTTCATCAGCACCTGATATCACGAACCTTGAGAAAGCTGCACACTCACCCGCTGACATTCCATGTTTCAGCATACATGGGTCAAATAATAGGGCACGCAGTCCATTCCACCCACGAGTGAAATGCTAGTGTGTCAACGACATCACGTGGAGGACACTTTGTATTTCCCGTGCTTGACAGGTGGTCTGGCTCCTTTCTCTCTAGTTGCCCCTGTGCTTCCTGGGCAATAAGGTGATACTGTAGATCAATGTGGTGTGTGAGTGTGATGTCTGCTATGCCAACCGATACCATAGGTAGGCATGTGAGGAATAACCTGACAGGCAGGTATCCATGGTCACTGAAGGTCCCGCCGATTATGCACTTGTCACGTGATCCACCAGGTGTCTGTGGTATCCACATCACTCTTATTCCAGCGGGCTTTTCTAGTACTGCTCAAACCTGAATTTTTTGCAGACACATTGTTCGCCGTTGATGACTTTCATGCCCGGGGGCACACCAAATGTTCACCCGCATCCTTTTTTTCAACTTATGCCACCCTGGATCCATGGCTTGCCCAGATCAACACAAGTGCTGTAGAGTGTGGCAATAGTGGATTGCACTGCATCCATAAGTTTGTCAGCTACATGTCCCAATCACATGCTATCGTTACGTCGTATACACCCATGTCTTCATTTCTGTATGGAACTGCCTGAAAAGACAAAGAATGGCCATCTCAGCTAGCATGTAATAGTGTTTATGTACAAGCCATAGGAGAACAGCACCCCTATACTTCCCTATTGTATCCATGTGAACCTGCCACCCAGTTCTCTCATTCCTTACAATCTGAATGCCTGCATGCAGAATGTTGTAACCTGCACCAGGGTCTTTCTTTCCTTATGAATCAGGAGTCATAGGGAGATTATTTGGAGTGGCAGATTATGACCAGTTGGATCAGTCTGTATGTATTCATGTGACGTGCCCGCGACCCGTTGCAGGCATTGTTGCTTGGTTCTCCATGTTGTCACGTGACATGCCCGCAACGCGCGTTGCATACTCGTCACGTGACGTGCCCACGACGCGCGGTTGCATGCTTGTTGCTTCTCCCACGACGACTTTCACGGCCATCCGGCTGGATGTGAGGGCCAGCTCACTTGAGAGACATGGATGACAGCTGTGGAGTAGCGCCATATGTTGTGCACCCTTCAGCAGTCGAGAGTGGAAAGGATGGTGCGTGCTATACTCCACCTTTTGGAGACCTTAACTGAATTACCCGCAGAGACGGCTTGTGGCGCACGTGAATCGTACGTGGCGACGACGGTGTACGGTTCCTGTGCGCCGGACGTGCAGAGGGCGGACCGTCCACGTGAATCATCCGGGAAGAGGGCTTACGGTTGCTGTACACCCTTCCCCATCCGTGAATGGAGAGGATGGTGCATGCTATACTCCAGCTTTTGGTGACCTCGTCCTGAACGACCAATTTTCCCGCAGAGACGGCTGGTGGCCCACGTGCACGTGAACCGGACATGCAGAGGGCGGACGGTGCATGTGAGCCGTACGTGCATTCACCATGTACGGCTCCTGTGCACCGTCCGTGCGTGCGGTTCCTGTTCACCGTTCGTGCGTACGGTGCACGCGAACCGTACGTGCATGCGGCGGGATGGTGCACGTGCACCGTACATGGAGATGGCGGACAGTGGACGCGAACCGTACGTGCATGCGGCTGGACGGTGCACGTGCACCGTACGTGCGTACAGCGGACGGTGCACTCGAACCGTACGTGCATGCGGCGGGATGGTGGACGTGCACCGTACGTGCATGCGGCAGGACGGTGCACGTGCACCGTACGTGCGTACAGCGGACGGTGTACGCGAACCGTACGTGCATGCGGCGGGATGGTGGGCGTGCACCGTCCGCTGTATGCACGTACGGTGGACGTGAACCGTACGTGCATGCGGCGGGACGGACGGTGCATGCGAACCGTACGTGCATGCGGCTGGATGGTGGACGTGCACCGTACGTGGAGATGGCGTACGGTTCGAGTGCACAGTACGTCGGGAGGGCGCACGGTGCCTGTGCACCGTACGTGCATACAGCGGACGGTGCACGGGAACGGTATGTGCAGGGGGCGGTCGGTTCCCGTGCATTGTACGTGAGTACTGCGGACGGTGCACGCGAACCGTACATGCATACGGCAGGACAGTGCGCGGGCACCGTACGTGCATACGGCGGCGAGGGGCCGTACGGTTCAAGTGCGCCGTACGTCGGCAGGGCGTACGGTGCCTGTCCACCGTACGTGCATACGGCGGGACGGTGGAGGTGAACCGCACGTGGGGAGGGCGTATGGTTTAAGTGCACCGTACGTACAGTGGATGCAGAGGGCGTACGGTGCACGTGAACCATATATTTGTATATACAGCCTGGCTACATACGTATTTACAACGGGCTGGACATGTATTTTACAGTGGGCTGTACACATTTGATACCGCGGGCGTCTGGCCGGCGGCTATCCGCAGCAGCTCAAACTCGGGACAGAAATGTCATGGCGGCGTGACAGTAACTCGAGAAAGTTTGAAAGATGTGGAGCTACGTGGCACACGCGTCGTGATGGACGCCGCCGCCTGGTCGCGAACCCCGTGGTTCAATACTGAACACATCGTTCTACGTTATGCAGGGTCCAACTGGCCTACCTACAGCTCCGACGACGCAACCGCCGAAGGATTACATTTATCCGGTCCAAATCCGTACGTGCCCAAAGACTTTACTGTCGTTGGGGGCAAGAAGGACGGTGTAGACGTAAGAATATTGAGATATCCTAGATTGTTGTCGCTGATATACTCATCACCAAGCCAATCCTTGCACCACGGAAAATCGTTGAAACGTCCCTGGCAAAGCTATGGTATAAGCTCGATGACCGTTTTGGTGAATGCAAAGGCAGTGTTACCTTTGACATCAGGTCGTGCGTACGATCCTGACTACATCATCATTCAAGAGATCCCATCCTTTGTTTATAGGGATCTAGAGGATACACCACGTGGAGAACTGTTTGATCTGTGAGCTGTTTGCCGCTTGCTTTCCTGACCTGGAATTTAGGGTTGGATTAGAATCTTGGCCAAGTTGCTCAGCGATCACATCTCGGAGGATGTCGGAAACGCTGCGCAATGCTACCTTAAATGCTCCTTCTATTGTCAATCAGGTGGACTGTTTGTGACGATATCCGGATTCAGTGACAAGATTCCGGTTCTGCTCGAAGTTGTGATGAACAAGGCTGTCAATTTCGTTGTCTCCCCTGATTCGTTACAACTGGCTCAGGACTATGTGGGTAGTTGGGCACTCCGTTTTGTAATTTCGTGTCCTCACGATTTGCAGGTCTGTCGAAAATTGCAGAATGCGTTCCTTGGTTCCCCTGTAGACCTTGCGGAGGCTATTTACTCGAAGAGGATGCCACAGAGTTGGTAGCCGAGAAGCTTAGTGAAATGCATGGTTGATGCCTTCCCTTCTCCCTGTTTGCTTGTACTCACTATACATGGGTCAGCGGTCAATGTTTCAGCGATTCAGGCGCGCCTGTCGAATATAGTCAAAGAGGTGTACATCCTTGGGCTTGTACATGGTAACTTTACGGAACAGGTATGTGGGCTACAGTCAAAATGTATGACACGGGGCCACTTCATGAGACATAACTTTTACAGTCTGCGGGGGATATGTTGCGGTTGGTCCAAGAGGTCCTTCAGTGCGGTAACCCTAGCTCCACGGCCTCAGAGGCCCTTTCGACACAGAATTATCTTTTGCCTGAAGGTATGCGCTGATTTCCGCCGTGCTTTAGCCGTTTCTGATAGCACCGGTTAACAACAAGGCAGACGAGAATTCAGCGCTGGCATGGGTATGCCAAATTAGGGAGAAAACATCCGCGTCACTGCGAGCGCGACTTATTCTCTTGGTGGTGATTGGCGGGGCTGCAATCCGTGACCAATTACAGTTGGCAGAGGCTCTGGGGTATACTTTCAAAGTCAAAGGCCACGTGGTATCAACAACTATCGCTTTCGCGTCTCGATTCAAAGCAGTACACATGGTCCTGCCTACCTGGAGCAACGTCTTGAGGCATGCCTAATCGAACAAGTGCGCCAGTGACTATTAGATATACAGGAGGATGGATTTGAACACACCTTCAAATTACCGAATGCTCGAGGTTTGCGCCGACAACCTGCTAATGTACGAGAAGAAGCGAAAATGTTTTGGAAATGCCTTTCTGCTCAAGATACCAAGTTTAATCATGGTGAGCCCCGTCCCACATTGTGGCATATACTTGAAATCCGATCGAATGTTGCAGACGAACTTGTGGCGCACAGCATTGAATCGTTAAAACCAGTGCACGAGCAAACTCAGGACCCTTGATAACGGTGTCCCGCACCAAGGAGATATACTTGTGCAAAGCCGCCACGACTGCTTCCCTAGCGTCTAGGCGTTAAAATGTGTTAGTACGAGAGATACTAATAGAAGCGTGCTACCTCCGCCACCCAGATTCAGTGACCGTGAATGCCACATGGTATGTCTCAAATCTACGCTCGCGATCCCCTTCGCACCGAGATGCCCAGAGCCTGTCAATCCATCCACGGTCACGAAGAATGCGGTAAAGAGATCCATCCCCCTGGTGATGCAAGAAACGTGTCAAATAGTTAAGAGGTTTGACACGGTAGAGAAGCGTTTGATATGGCATAATCCATCGCACTTCAATTTCTCGGAGCTCCTTCACTGTTTTCACAAGAACCACCGTCTAGAGAATGCGACAAGTTTAAAAGAAGCAAGCGCAGTTGAAAAGGTTCACTTGCCCCTTCCTCATCAGCACTCCATGGTGAGTCGAATGTGGTAGCTGATGCCTGTGGACCAACCGTGCCCGCGGTCACTGGAGAAAAGTATTTGGTGGCCATGGATGTGAGCTCGTCGATTGGATCTGACAACGTAAGTATCGCAATAATTAACATTTCTGTTCAAAACTTTCTCACGCTTACCACCACCACCCAAAGACGAAAAATCCTCACAACCACGCTACCACACATCCTGTCCGCAGACAGTATAGCTCAGGGCCGTACTTAAAGCCGACAAAACGCTTCCAGGCACGAAGCGTAAAAAATGGCCACGCCGACGAGCGCGGAGGGCCAACCGCCAGGGACGGCGAACCTGGTAAGGACGAGAGCGGGGACAGCGCAGCAGGGGGAGCAAGCCAGGACGAGAGGTGAGTTACTAGACAACGCTAACCCATCGGTTCGGAACAGGGAGCAAGCGCGAAATTTTCTGGACAAAAATCAGTACGTGGCGAAAGAAGACCCGATATCCCAAGAAAGCCTGAGCTACGCGCTGCTGAGTATGGCCCAGAGCACCACGCACAGAGCATTAAAGGAAGGCGTGAGAGCTGTGGCAATCCTGATGATGGACGCCTCGGCGAGGAGCATGGGGGAGCAAGTAATGAAATACGTGGAAAAGAAGTTGGAGCCGATAATGCGGAAAGCTGAGGAAGCGACGGACACCCTCAGAGAGGCGGCCTACGACACAGTACGGGCGACCGAGATAGCAGCGGAAGCGGTCGAAAACAGCACACGTGGGAGGGGGGTAATGGAGTTTCTGCCCGAGTTGACGTACGCCACGGCGCTGAAGGGAACGGTCCCGATTATGCACCCTAACACCCTAGCCAGGGCTAAGGCAAGAAACAGACAGATCCTGATAGATAAGGATCCGGGAGCAGAAGTCAATCCCTTCGCCGACTTGACCGAGCAAGAGCTGGTCGCCAAGGCAAACGAAGCGGTGGAACACATGAATGCGACAGAGGGGGGAATGGAACTGAGGTTCGTGGGAGTCAAGAAGCTGGCCAATGGAGGCATCGTATTCGATCTGAACACGCAAGAAGCGGTGAGTGCCATCCAGACCCAAAGGGAGGAATTCATATGCAGGTTCAGCGCGTCAGCAGTGGTCAAGGAGCGGGCGGTCTCTGTAATAGTGGAGTATGTGCCAGTCAGCCATGCCCCGGACGCACTGGCCGAGCAGGCCAGAATAGAACGTGACTCTGGAATACCAGAGGGCACGCTGCTGACGACGAGATGGATAAAGCCAGTACAGAGGCGCAGCCCGGGGCAACGCACAGCACACCTAATAGCGAGGTTCAGCAACACAGCCGCCGCGAACGTTGGTCATCGCAGGAGAGCGAACATGGGCGAAGAGGATGAGGAAGGAGCCGCGGCGGTGCCTAAAGTGCCAAAGGTACGCCGGACACATGGCAGCAGCATGCGAGGAGCAAGAGACATGCAGTACATGTGCGAAGCAGCACAGGCCAGCAGCTTGCGAGGAGACAGACCCAGTCAAATTCCGATGCGTCAATTGCGACGTCACGGGGCACGCATCATGGGACAGAACCTGCTCGAAGTTTGTGGGGGCCAGCGAAAGAATTGAAAGAGGAGACCTGGAGAGCACGTACAGGTTCTTCCCCGACGAGAATCCCTGGACATGGGAACAGCAAGGCGCTCAGAGCGAGACGGCGTCGGGATGGCCCCAGACAGCGGCGGCAAAGGTCGGAGAGGGCCACAACGGGCAAACGGAGGCAGTGTGGACACAGCAGAGGACGACCCAGCAAGGAGGAACAGAGGGGCAACGGCAATAGGCAGGGGCAGGAGCACAAACGCAGCAGAGGCGTGCAACGGCAAATCCGCAGATAGGGCACAAAGATGACGGGTGGCAGCAGCAGCCGACGAGAGGCAGGTCCAGACCAGCCACTAGGCCGGGCTCGAGGCAAACCACCATCAGCAAGCACTTCTGGAGCAACGCAAACGAAGACAGGGCAGAATTGCGAGCAGACCACAGCAGAGCGACGGCAGAATGAGCGACAATCACCAACAAGCAAAAACATTAAGGATAAGGCAGCAGAATGTAAATAATCTCTACACGCAACTAACGACCTCCTAGGTAGATGCCCGCCAAGCAAATATGAGGTCCTGGCAATTCAAGAACCTTACATCGACCATCTGGGCAACGCACGAGCGACCCACCACTGGTACACGATCTACCCCAAGACACACTACAAAGACAAGGAAAGGCGCACCCGTTCCATGATAATGGTCAACAGGAGAATAAAAACAGACATGTGGGAGGGATAGACATGGGGCACCCAGATGTAACAGGAGTCAAAATACGAACACAGAACGGTGTCGTACTGATTTTAAATTTCTATTGCGATTGCGCGCACTCGGAAAGCATCCAAAGAGCTAATGAATATTTACAGACACAGGCAAGACACGCGAGGAGGAGCGAGGAAGAAGCGGGTATGATATGGCTTGGCGATTTCAACCGACATCACCCCCAGTGGGACGAGGCGAGAAACGCGCACCTCTTCACACGAAGCAACCTTGACGCAGCCCAGCTGCTCTTGGAAGCGACGGTGGAGAGGGACCTCATAATGACACTGCCAAAGGATCTCCCGACACTCGTCGTGCAGTCAACGGGCAACCACACACGCATGGACAATGTTTTCATGTCAGCAGAGCTCACAAGTGCTGTGCTGCAATGCACCACAGTCCCCAAAGACCAACCAGCATGCAGCGACCACATACCGGTTGACACGACCCTAGACATGACAGCAGCTGCGGCACAGGAAGCCCCAAAGCACAACTACCGACTAGTGGATTGGGAGAAGTACAATGAGAGCTTAGGGGAACGCTTGAAGGAGGTAGCAAACGCTGCACCAACATGTGAGCAGGAATTCCACGAGTTGCTTGAGGGTGTGAACAGGGCAATCAGCGAGACTATGGGTGAGCTGGTCCCCAAGACAAAACCATCCCCGTACATGAAGCGATGGTGGACCAGGGAACTCACCGCAATGAGGAGGAGCACTGTCAAGATTGGTTTTTAGGCGTTAATATCGTGTATTAGTGAACACAGCGAATGCCCCAATAACTTGTGCGAATAAGTATGCCGTTCGGCAAATAGGTGAACCAATAAATGTTCACAAGATAAGGGGGTTGCCCGAATGGAGCTCGCCCTATCTACAGTCGTAGCGAAATGGCCCGTGACTCTTGACGATGTAACGTGCAAGGTGTCATGGAAGGGCCGTCTAAGTAGCGACAGTCCCTTTGCCGGCGAAGGGGCTCCTTTGGAACCCTTCGCCGACAGCACAGAAAATAGTTCGAAGGCTAAGGTAACAAAGATGAAGTATGAGAACTCACCAGTGATGCCTAAGTCCTCTGCTGGTCGAAGATCGAAATCTCCAAGAGAAGGCTCAAGATGATGATCACAGTGAGGTCAAGTTTGCACAAGATGGACAATGTATGATAATTGAACTGGGGAATATACATGTGAATGCAAACTACTTATATCGAATGCTCGTAAGGTATCAGCGAATAGGAAAGAGGCCATCATGAGTCAGGGTTGGATAGGGGTGTGCAGTCATGATACAACATAGATGAAATAAACATACAATAGAGTGAGGGAAGAGGGAGAACATGAAACAACGGAGAGTGAAGGTGGTGAAGGCACCTATGTACGAAATCATGTCTTGGGGCCCGCATATACACCGCCCTGCACGGGTTCGTCATCTACTAGGTTGATCCCACATGACCTACAGGTAGGACACCCCACGAACATACCCTGCTCATATGAACACCAAAAGGGGGTTGGATCGAGAAGCTGATGGAGCTACTGACGAGCCATCATGCCGGGTAGGGATGTTGATCATGATTTCATGGCGTGCCTGCTGGCGAATGATGCAAGCAGCGAATGGCTGTTTGGCGAAATGTGAGGAAGGGTGAACGGAGATGATGGAGGGGAGGAGTGGTCGAGGTGGAGGGCGAAGCCGAGCGAACACGGAGGAGGAGTGGCAAAAGGGGAAATGGGGGTAACAAGGTGCAGGAAATACACAAGTCATGATAATCTGATTATCAGAACACCATCGAAAGAGGGTTGAGCAGAGGAGGTAATAGGCCCAGCGATGACTGCCAAGTCAGTCCAAAGACGTCGATCGTGCGTTGACGGCGTGGCTATAGTAATTGGCGCGAACAGCGAGAATCGGTCATTGAACAGGGCAATGGCAATTGGAACGAACATGGAGGTGGAGTGGGAAATGGGAGAACAGAGCATCTGAGTATGAGAAATAAACGCGTCATGACAAGCACCAGGAAGCTAGCCCAGCAGGCTCACGACCGGCGTAACGACCACACAGATGATGTGCACACAAGATATAGGAGAGCAAGAAATCTATACACGGCCGCCATAGAAAGATCGAAGCAAGAGCATTGGGAGGACTTCCTCACCACAGTAGACAAACATATGGTGTGGACGGCGAGTCGGTTCGTCACCGGAGAACCCGCAGACGGCGGCAGAGCAAGAGTGCCCACACTCTTCACCAAACAGTGGAACGGCTCGACCTGGACAGCTGACATGAACGTTGAGAAGTCAAACATGCTTCTGCACACCTTCTTTCCACCACCGCAGAGAGCCAATGTGCAGATACCGATAGGCTACGAATACCCAGCACCAGTGTTTGCCTACGAGGAGATTATGGAGGACCAGATCTGAAGGGCCATCAGGTGCACCAACTCGTTCAAGGCCCCGGGAGCAAACGGAGTACCAAATATAGTGTTAAAGCAGTGCACACAGCAGCTACTACCACACATCAAGAGGCTCTTCATGGCAACGTTCAGGCTGAAAGTGTATCCGGCGCTATGGAGGGACTCCGAAATTCTGGTACTGAGGAAGCCTGGCAAGAGTGACTACACAGTACCAGGAGCGTACCGACCGATCGCGCTGCTGGATATACTGGGAAAAGTGCTCTCATCATGTGTGGCAGAGGACCTGAAAAAAATGGCAGAGATGCATAACCTACTTCCGGGCAACCATTACGGATGCAGACAGGGGAGAACGACGATGGACGCACTGCACTATACATTAACAAAGGTGAAGAACACGTGGAGGAAGGAAAGAGTAGTGGGGGCTCTATTCTTGGTCATTAAGGGGGCCTTTCCAAGCATAATTTTGAGCCGGCTGATTCATAACATGCGATCTAGGGGGATACCGCAAGAGTACACAGACTGGATTCAGCGTAAAGTCGAGGGGAGAGTCACCGTCCTGAAGTTCGACGACCAGGGTCGTACGCCTTCCAGATGGAGGAGTCGGACTCCCATCCCTCTGGGACGCCATACACTGCATCAGATGGTGCGCTCCGCCCCTCCGCCGTTGTCGTTGTCAGGGTGGGAGCCGATAATCGGGACGCTAGCCCCAATGTTGCATGTGCTGGCAAGGGTGCCATTGCGCAGGATGAAGAGGGCCTGGCCACTGGATCTGGGACTGGGTCATGGCGCGGCCTTTTTGAGGCTGCGTGGGCGAACTTGAGCTGGAGCTGGGTTGCGCTCAGCTGCTCCTCAAGCTCTTTTATTTTGGCGCGCTTGGCTTCGAGCGCGTTGTCGTGGCCTTCGACCACGCATTCCAAGTCCTTGACCTCCTTCTTGAGGTCATGGATGTCCCGGAGGGGCTCCGCCTGCGCATCACATGTGATGCCCCTCGGGAGCCATCCCCAGGCTGCGTCGACGGCGTCACCAACGTCTTCATCCCGCAGTTTGACCTTGCGGGTGCCTGTCACAGCCTGTAGGTGTGTGTCAAGATTGGTTTTTAGGCGTTAATATCGTGTAGTGAACACAGCGAATGCCCGAATGACTTGTGCAAATAAGTATGCCGTTCGGCGAATAGGTGAACCAATAAATGTTCACAAGATAAGAGGGCTGCCCGAGCAGAGCTTGCCCTATCTACAGTCGTAGCGAAATAGCCCGTGGCACTTGATGATGTAAGGTGCAAGGTGTCACAGAAGGGTTTCCTAAGTAGTGACAATCCCTTCGCCGTCAGCACAGAAAATAGTCCGAAGGCTAAGGTAACGAAGATGAAGTATGAGAACTCACCAGTGGTGCCTAAGTCCTCTTCTGGTTGAAGATAGAAATCTCCAGGAGAAGGCTCAAGACAATGATCACCGCGAGGTCAAGTTTGCACAAGATGGATGACGTATGATAATTGAACTGGAGAATATACATGCAAATGTAAACTACTTATATCGAATGCTCTTAAGGTATTAGCGAATAGGAAAGAGGCCGTTGTGAGTCAGGGTTGGATAGGGGTGCGCAGTCATGATACTAAGTAGATGGAATAAACATACAATAGAGTGAGGGAAGAGTGCGAACATGAAACGATGGAGAGTAAAGGTGGCGAAGGCACTTATGGACAAAACCATGTCTTGGGACCCGCATACATGCTACCCTGCACGGACTCTTCGTTTACTGGGTTGTGTTTTGGAACCCTTCAAGACTTTGGTGTGATTGCTAACACTTCAATCTATCAGAACATGTCGTTTACGAGACTCAAAGAATATTAAACAATGCTGCAGCACAACTCCGGAAATAATTTAATATTTGTACCTTGGTTGCAATCCACGTAAGAACTAGTCCAAGTTAATACAGATGGAAGGCAATGCGTTTCTTAGCAGCACTGAACAATAAACTAAAAGACTGTAGGTTCAAGGACACTATCGGGGTCCAAGCGTATTCCAAAATATAAAGGAATGTACTTAGCAGGCGAGTTTATAAATGGACTGCCCTGATAATCTACCAGCGCGCAGCAATAAAACGAGGGACGAGTTTTGTGAACAAAGCGACTTGTGAAAGTCTCTAATCAGGAAAATCGACTGACTAGATCGTCTCGGGTATTGGAGTGCGAATGGCAAGACTTTCAATTGACAGACTCACTCTGTAGAATTACACCCGGAGGATTAGTCCAAGTGGCTAAGCAGTAAAGTAACTACTTAACAAGGAATTAGACACTAAATTAAGTGAATAACCCTAGCTAGGATTAGCAGCTTAGTAAGATGCAAGTCACATGAGGTCATGTGTAGGATAGAAGATGGGTAGATTGGCTGATGAAAGGCAGGCAAAAAGGGCCTCCTTTTATATCGTATTGTACAGGCGCTTAACTAAGCGGTAGGACCTTCTATCTATTAATGGAATGGGGGAATGAGTCACGAAGAAGCTTTTGGAATGTGTAGGAAGGTTCTGTCTGATTCATAATGACTCACAGTGACTAGAAATGACTCCTACTGGTGACTCCACTAGGTTTTCCACCAATCAGGGCTTGATTTGTCAGGAATGAGTCATTAATTGGGCCCATGTGATTCATGACAGCTTGGGTGAGTCATGAGCATGTGACTCACCAAGGTGTGCATGAGTCAGTTGAGTCATTGAGGCTGTACAAGCAAATGACTAGGCTTTTCAAACTCAGAGGCTGAGTCTGAAGGAGCCACCTGACCGGATTTGTGGGTGACCACGGGTGCACAAGCCGCGAGTGATGCGAGCGTCCGGTCGGAGTTTGAAATCAGAAGTCCGAAACAGAGTTGTGGGGACATGTGTATCCACAACTCTGTTGCACAGAAATAAGTGAGTTTGAGTGGAGACAGCCTCGGAAAAATAGGTAAAATTCATAGATAATTAGAGGGATGTTTGAATAGGCCTTATGAGGACAGTAGACATTTTTTATGGGCGATAATTGGTTGTTTTTAAAGGCCATTGATGCAGACTACAAATTTACAATAAAGAGACATTTGAGAGTTGGTTGAACAGCTAGAACTGAGACCATGTAGTGTGCTGGTTGAACAGCGGTGCCCATACAGGTTGATCCCGCACGACCTATGGAAGGGACATCCTGCAAACACACTTTGGCCATAGGAACACCCAAAGGGGTTGGATTAAGAAGAGGATGGGGTTAATGATGAACCATCATGCCGGGTAAATGGTATCGATCATATTTGATGGCGTGCCTGCTGGCGAAATGCGCAAGCAGCGAATAGCGGTTCAGAGAATGGGGCGAACAGCGGGTAGAGTGGATGTAGAGGGGGAGTGGTCAGAGGGTGCGGCGAACTCTGGAGAAGATGCTAGGGAGTGACGAGGAGGAACATAGAGACAGTGGGGTAAGAGAAATAGACAGGTCATGACAGTGTGCGGCACAGTCCGCACAGGTGGCGCAATCGTCCGGGTGAACGATTGCCAAAGTGTCTTCCCATCCTACAATCATCCAGTGTTCTTGGTCGACTGGAGCTCATAGGATGTCTGTGGCCCCCTGTCTTGGGGCCATTGCGCATGTCGTGGACGTTGACAGATCAACGTCCATCCCATCTTTGGGGGCATCATCTTCGTGGGTAGATGATGGTGGTTTGCTTCCAAGAAGCGATGCGCCCTCGGAAAGATCCGAGGTGAAAATTTAACCGCGCCATGGCCGGCGCATCACGTGGTATGCACGTGACAGACGCGTCTAGCGGCATCTGGGGAGGTCATGTGGTTTGCTCACCCCCCAAAGCTCTAGATAGGTATCTAGGGCTTCAAGGTCCTTGCATGATGACATGGGTTCCCATGTCACGTCGCCTAGGGTCCAGCGGACCTGGAACTCCAGGTCCATCGAGTTTATCAATTGATGTGCAATAATCCCGTCGACGAGCCACTCCTCATCATCATTCGCTCCAAAGTCATAAAATGACTTGGCCACACGACAAGGGAATGATTCGTCGTTGTTAGCCTCGTATCGTTGTATGAGGCTTGAATGAAAGACCGGTGATATGCGATGGCTTTTCAGCTTGTCGGGAAGCTCAAGGGTCACCGTCAAGGTGTCGTTATGCGCCTCGACGACGCGGTACGGTCTGATGTACCGTGGGACTAGTTTTCTGGCTCTTCCTTTCGGGAAAGTTAGGTTCTGGGTCGAGAGGTAGACGCGGTCATTGGCCGCGTACCTGTCGCTCACCATACATTTCTTGTTTGCATGAAACATTTGCATCACTCGATGCTCAATGATTGCATCGTGTGCCGCCATCAGGTTCCATCTTGCCTGATGTGTGAACCGGGCTACCCCTTTGAACGGGGTGTCCACGGCTATGGGGAGATCTATCTGCGGCATATAGCCGTGGTTCAGCTCAAAGGGTGCGAACACTGTGGTCACACTGACATTGCTGTTGAGGGCTACCTCAACCATTGGGCATTTCAATGCCCAATCCTTCTGATACTCTCTGACGACCGCGCACAGTATCTGTCCTATCGAGCGTTTTGCCCGCTCGGTGGCTCCATCCGTTTGGGGATGGAAGGCAGTTGACATGAGGAGCTTAGTCCCCATGAGTCGCTGTAGTTCACGCCAGAAGATTGATGTGAACTTCGAGTCTCTATCCAAGATGATGGTGTCGGGAACCCCATGGAGTCAAATGATCTCTTTCAGAAACAGCCAGGCTACTCCCTTGGCTGACACGCTTGTCGTTGTTGGGACGAGGTGGACGTGCAACATTAGTTGATCAATGACTACCATTAGGTAGTCACAGTCGTTAGACTTGGGCAGGGGCCCCATGAAGTTGATGCCAATCGACTGCCACGGCCTATCCGGAATGGGTAGGCTGTGTAGTAGGCCTTTGGGCCGTTGTGGCCCAGTTTTTGTCGTCTGGCACTTCATGCACGATGTGCAGAATGACTCTATGTCTGGGCTCATGCCCGGCCACCAATATGACCTTTGGATGTAGTTCAAAGTCTTCAGATGGCCGTAGTGACCGACTTTCTGGTGTGCTCGATCAATGATGATTTCGATCAGCCTCCTTTCCCCCTGAAGAACAGAACGGGGGACGGCGATGACGTCTCTCTTGAGCTGGTTCTTTGTCCAGACCAGCCCATCCCTGATTCCGAATCTCGGGTGCGCGTCCGGGCACTCCATGATCTTTGCGAACATGGTGTCCCTATGCTACACATCTCGTAAGACCTTGGACAGGTCTACGCCTTGTTCAATGATCCGGCGCAGGGGCGCGCCGTCGTTACCTGCGGCGATGACTCTGACATCATCGTCGTCATCGTCACGTGATGCGGCAATGCTTGCAGGCTTTTGTGAGCCCTTGTTCAATGTGGCGGATTCCATTATCCTCGCTTCTGTCTTCTTCGTGAGGTGGTTAGACTGTCTCATTGCCGCTGTTCGCAGCTCGATATATCGGTCGGTGGGCAATAGCTCACCGTCCGGGTCTAAACGCGTGTCTGCATTCACGAAGACGTGATCCAGGTGAATGTCATCACTCATGTCGCTCTCGTAGTAGTGTGACAGGTAGTCTGCTACCTTGTTCTCTACACTGTCGACATGTACAGTGTTGAAGCTAAACCGTGATAGAAACTCCCACCATCTGACCTGGCGGTCAGATAGGCTCTTCTGGTCTTGAAGTATTCGAGCCCTTTGTGGTCTGTGACAAGGGTGAACCTTCGTCCCAGCAGTTTGTCCTCCCATTTCATGAGAGCCTCAAGCACCACGATTGTGTTGTGCTCGTGAGTCCGGTAGTGTGTCAAGATTGGTTTTTAGGCGTTAATATTGTGTAAGACAGAGGATGCCCTAATAGGGCACCCTTATGTAATCTAGTTTAGCACAATATTTTGAGCTCAAATAGACGTTCACACGGTCAATTTTTTGCAACTTTGCGTCCTACAATCCATGCAAATAACCTCTAGAAATGATTCCTAGGAAACAGAATATTATTTGAATAAAAATTGAGCTGTATATAGACTAAAAAACTTGAATTTTACAAAAGTGCAGGAAATCACTTCTATGATGTGAGGACATGCTCAGAAAAGTTTTGGGCAGGGACGATGAAGAAATTTGGCCGCTTATGTAAGCGATCACGTGACATCAGTGGAGCGCGAAAATTGAAGAAAAGCTCGCCGAACCAACCGCATCTCTGTACCTTGTGCATTCAGCATGGGCCGGAACTCTAAAGCGCGATTAGCATGCCTCGAAAACCTGAGAAAGGGTGCCTCCAATGACCATGGTGTAACTGTAGAGGATGATGCCGCAAACTGCGAGGATGAGTCTGATGACGCGGATTACAACCAGACCACCTTGGGAACAATGCAGGAGAGCTCAAACATGGAGCGAGAGGGCTCAGAAGCTGATGTTGAAGAGATCCATGGCCAATTAGCTTTTGTGGAGGATGACCTGTCTGATGATGAATCAGACTTGGACTCTGAAGATGGGGACTGGGAGCTGGATGATGAAGAGGAAGCAAAGATCAATGATGAAGCAGCACTGTGTCATGACCTGTTTATCTCCCATACTTAGAAGCTCAGTTTTCCTATTTTCTCACCCCACCTTTGTGTTCGTTCCGATCACCATTGTCATGTTCGGCAACCAATTCTCACTGTTCGCGCCAACTACCATAGCCGCGCCGTCAAACGCACTATCGACGTCCTGAGACTGGCTCGGCAGTCATCACTGGGCCTACCACCTCCTCTGCTCGACCCTCTTCTGATGGTGTCCGAATAGTTGGGTTGTCATGACCTGTGCATTTCCTGCACCTTGGTATCCCCATTTTCCCTTTCGCTACTGCTCCTCAGTGTTCACTCGGCTTCGCCCTCCACCTCAACCTCTCCTCCCCTATGTCACCTCTGTTCGCCCTTCCTTGCATTTCGCTGAACGGCTATTCGCTGCTCGCATCATTCGCCAGCAGGCACACCATCAAAAATGATCGATACCATTCAGCCGGCATGATGGTCCATCATTAACCCCATCGTCTTCTTAAATCCAACCCCATTGGGCGTTCGTATGGTCAAAGTATGTTCGCAGGACATCCCCTCCATAGGCCGTGCGGAATCAACCCAGTAGACCAAGAGTCCGTGCAGGGTAGCATGTACGCGGGTCCCAAGACATGGTTTTGTCCATAAATGCCTTCGCCACCCCTACTCTCCGTCGTTTCATGTTTTCCCTCTTCTTACATTCTATTGTATGTTTATTTCATCTATGTTGTATCATGACTGCACACCCCTATCCAACCCTGGCTCGTGACGGCCTCTTTCCTATTCGCTGATACCTTACGAGCATTCGATATAAGTAGTTTACATTCGCATGTATATTCCCCAGTTCAATTATCGTACGTCGTCCATCTTGTGCAAACTTGACCTCGCTGTGATCATCGTCTTGAGCCTTTCCTTGAAGATCTCTATCTTCGACCAGCCAAGGACTTAGGCATCACTGGTGAGTTCTCATACTTCATCTTCGTTACCTTAGCCTTCGAACTACTTTCTGTGCTGTTGGCGAAGGGCTCTGAAGGAGCACCTTCGCCAGCGAAGGGACCGTCGAAACTTAGACAGCCCTTCCGCGATATCTTGCACGTTACGTCGTCAAGTGCTGCGAGCTATTTCGCTACGACTGTAGATAGGGCGAGCCCCGTTCGGGCAACCCTCTTGTTTCGTGAACATTCATCAGTTCACCTATTCGCTGAACGGCATACTTATTCGCACAAGTTATTGGGGCATTCGCTGTGTTCACTAATACACGATATTAACGTCTAAAAACCAATCTTGACACACTGCTCACCTTTTCTGAGGTGCTTCGGACAGGCCAAGAGCTTGCAACAGCTGCTGAAAAGCTGAAATGGGGTCAAAAGAAGCGCCCCTGGCAATACACGAAAAATTCTGCACGGACACTCAGGCGATGAAAAGGTCTTCGGGAAAAGCTCGCAGCTATGGGACAGCCCTCAATATAAGCCTGGATGCAATCAGTGAAGGACACTGCTAAAAACAACAGGGAGGACTCAGAGACTGTTTGTGATTCTGTGGAAATGCAAGATGGACCTGCATCTCCGAAGATGGTAAGCGTTTGAGATAACAATGACAGCGTTGCTTACAAGGTCTCCAGCACCAATACCATGACCTCCAAGAGGAAGAAGAGGAAGAATCCTCAGAGGACTCTGCCACTGAAGATGTGAATTCTAAGAATATATTGGCAGACCGTCAAATGCATGTTAACAAACTCTTGGAGGAGATGCGAAAGGGCCGCATACCGATTGATGATCAAAATGAAGAAGAAACGACTGCAGATGGAGCATTGAACATCTTGAATTCCAAGAATTTCCCAGAACTGCATCGAGCAAGAGCAAAACTGAGTGCCAAAGCACGTGATCCAAAACTTGCTGTTATCTTTCGTTCACGAATTACTGCAATGGTTGGGACACTCAACTTGTACATGGACACAGAGCTGTCATATTCATGGAGAGAGGCCTCTCTGGTTGTTGCTAAATCACTGGGGCCTGGAGTTCAGAGTGGATCAAAACGAGCGCGCAACATATGCACCTGGATTCATCAATTCCTTGCCTCTGGCAAACTACCCACTCATCGTTGAGGTCAGAACCATTCATCCATCTTGGACCATGAAGATTTTGCACAAGAGATCCAGCTTCATCTGATGGAAAAGGCCAAGGGTGGCTATGTTCGAGCGCAGGATATTGTAGACTTTGTTGCCACGCCTGAGATGCAAGCGAAGTTAGGATCAAAAGCACGGAATATCTCAGTGAGGACTTCCTGATGATGGCTGAAGAAGTTGGATTGGCGATCTGGTCGAAAGAAGAATGGCATGTACATTGATTGTCATGAACGAGAAGATGTTGGTCAATACCGAAAGGAGTTCCTTACACGAAGGAAAGAGTATGAAAAACGCATGTTTACCTATGACGATGATGGGAACATTGATAACACCCTGAGAGGCTTCCCAGTTCCTCAAAAGGGCTGATTTCGACTCATTCTAGTCACCCATGATGAATCCACATTCTATGCATTTGATTGCCGAAAGACTCAATGGTCTCATTCAAGTGACAAGGCAACCCCACAGCGCAAAGGTGAAGGTGCCTCCTTGATGATTTCTGACTTTGTGACCTTAGAATGGGGACAGCTTACTGATGGCAATGAGTGCATACCTTTCCAACCCACTAACAATCACTGACTGGTTTGCTGAATTTAGTGAGGCACACATCATTTTCAAAGCTGGGAAGGACCGTGATGGATACTTCTCCTGTGATGACCTGATGCGACAGGTAGAAAAAGCAATTGACATCTTTGAATCTAAGGTCAATGGATTTGCCACTGGCCTCTTTGCATTTGACAATGCCCCTAGCCACCAAAAGCGAGCTGCTGATGCCCTTTCTGCACGAAAAATGCCCAAGGGTGCAAGCAAGGATTGGGTGCCAAATAAAGACACACCAAGGATGCGAAATGGTTCTTTTGGGAATGGTGCTAATCAGCAATCACAAGATTTTTATTACCCACATGACCATCCGACAATGCCTTGATGGTTTAAAGGCATGGAGACTATTATTCGTGAGCGGGGTCTTTGGCCACAAACTGGAACCTTGAATGCCCAGTGTCCAGGCTTCAAATGTGAGGCAGGGAAGACAGCCTGCTGCTGCCAGCATCTTTTATTTCGTCAGCCCGACTTTTGTTCACAGAAATCACAGCTTGAGGAATACATCACCTCCCGTGGCCACATTTGTGAATTTTATCCAAAATTTCATTGTGAGCTCAACTTTATTGAGCAATACTGGGGTGCAGTCAAGTTCTGATACAGGTCAAGTGCACAAACAACAGATATGGATGCCATGGAGCGCAATGTGATTGCATGCCTTGATGATATCCCATTGATCCCAACTCAGCGGTCAGTGTTTTCCACATCATCTGAATATGGATTAATCATTGTTTTTTTTTTTTTTTGGAGTAGCTATGCAAATAGATCTGCCAGATTCATTTCAGCATACTCACAAGGCCTTTCTGGCTCAATGGCTGCCTGGGCAAACCGAAGGTATCATGTACACCGGGCTTTACGCCCTTGGATGGCTGAGAAAGCAAAGGCTGCCTATGCATAGCACCTTGGTACTTAATATATTACAATACATAGACTATGGGTGGGGAGGCATCCTTGATGTGAAATCTAATGAGTAGTTTTTTTTTTTTTACTCGACTTCAGGATTTTGGCCACTTTTAGGGTTAGGGTTAGAGATTATGTAAGGGTGCCCTATTAGGGCGTCCTCTATCTTATTAGTGAACACAGCGAATGCCCGAATGACTTGTGCAAATTAGTATGCCGTTCGGTGAATAGGTGAACCAATAAATGTTCACAAGATAAGAGGGCCGCCCGAGTGGGAATCGCCCTATCTACAGTCGTAGCAAAATAGCCCGTGATACTTGACGATGTAACGTGCAAGGTGTCACAGAAGGTTTGTCTAACTAGCGACAATCCCTTCGCCGGCGAAGGTGCTCCTTCGGAGCCCTTCGCTGTCAGCACAGAAAATTGCTCAAAGGCTAAGGTAACAAAGATGAAGTATGAGAACTCACCCGTGATGCCTAAGTCCTCTTCTGGTCAAAGATAGAAATCTCCAGGAGAAGGCTCAAAACGATGATCACAGTGAGGTCAAGTGTGCACAAGATGGACGACGTATGATAATTGAACTGGAGAATATACATGCAAATGTAAACTACTTATATTGAATGCTCGTAAGGCATCAGCGAATAGGAAGGAGGCCGTCATGAGTCAGGGTTGGATAGGGGTGCGCAGTCATGATACTAAGTAGATGGAATAAACATACAATAGAGTGAGGGAAGAGTGCGAACATGAAACGACGGAGAGTAAAGGTTGCGAAGGCACTCATGTACAAAACCATGTCTTGGGACCCGCATACATGCTACCCTGCACGGACTCTTCATCTACTGGGTTGATCCCGCACAAGCTATGGAAGGGACATCCTGCGAACACACTTTGGCCATATGAACACCCAAAGGGGTTGGATTAAGAAGATGATGGGGTTAGTGATGAACCATCATGCCGGGTAAATGGTATCGATCGTATTTGATGGCGTGCCTGCTGGCGAAATGCGCGAGCAGCGAATAGCGGCTCAGAGAAATGCGAGGAAGGGCGAATGGAGATGACATAGGGGAGAAGTGGTTGAAGTGGAGGGCAAAGCCGAGCGAACAAGGGGGAGGAGTGGCGAAAGGGAAAATGGGGATAACAAGGTCCAGGAAATACACAAGTCATGACAGTCTGATCATAGGAGCACCATCGAAAGAGGGTTGAGCAGAGGAGGTGATAGGCCCAGAAATGACTGCCAAGTCAGTTCAGGGATGTCGATCGTGCTTCGACGGCATGGCCATGGTAAATGGTGCGAACAGCGAGGATCGGTTGCCGAACATGGCAAAGGCGATTGGAACGAACACGAAGGTGGAGTGAGAAATGGGAGAACAGAGCATCTGAGTATGTGAATAAATGCGTCATGACATAGTGTTGCTGAGCAACACTGAACTTCTTTGACAAGAAGCCGGCTGGCCGACAGGTTTTCCAGTCGGGGCCTTGGCCGTAGACTGCACCGACACCAGCTTTTGACCCATCGGTGATCACCCAGATCGGCTCTGGGCACTGTGCATCTATTGGACTCAGGATCACGGCCTTACAGGCCAACGCCTTAATGCTTTGCCAGCATTTGTCCAGTAGTGGGGTCCATTAGAATGGACGGTTGTTACGCGCACAGCCCGATAGTGGGGTAGTGTATGCGCTAACATCTGGCATGTAAAGCGCCAGATACTGTACTAGCCCAAGGAAACGCTAGACGTCGTTGAACATCCGTGGCCTACGCCACTCACGCATGCGGTGCATCTTATCCTCGTTGGCATGTACCCTTGGCCATGGATGATGTGGCCAAGACACTCCATTTGGATGGAATAGAGGTCAACCTTTTTCTTGCTCAGAAAATGGTGGTTCTTCCTCAGTCTGTCGAAGACAATATAGAGGTGCTCTTCATGCTCTTGTATCAAGAGCGTGAAAATGAAGATGTCGTCCATGTATACATGGACGAAGCAACCTATGCAGTCACGGAAAATGGCTGTCATCAGCCATTGGAACGTTGATGGGGCGTTGCAGTCTCCCATCTGTATCACCTGGCTCCTAAACGTGCCAAGGATCGTGACAAAGGCGGTCTTTGCTACGTGATCCGGATGGATCCAGATCTGCTTGTATGCTTCCGACATATCGAGCTTTGTGTGCTACCAACAGCAAGCCATGTCGCTGTGGATGATATCCTGATCCGGGAAGGGTGTGATGTCCTTCACCGTGTTCTTGTTCTGCTGGTGCAGATCGAAGACGGTTCGTAATGTACCGTTCTTTTTCAGCACACACACCATGGGCATGGCCTGTGTGGCGTGACTGCCGGAATCCACCACTTTGCAGTGGTGTATTGTTCTATCTTAGCCGACAGTTCCTCTCGGAAATGTTCGGGGCACTTCGGTAGTCAATACTGCATGTGTTTGTTGGGATCGATGAGATTGATCTCGTGGTTGATCTCCCGTAGCGGCGGGAGTTCTAATGGAATCCCACTGACTAGGTCAGTGATCCGTTCCATCCATTCCTCGCAGAGGCGAGGAAGGTCATCATCCGTGAGGATGATGGTGGTGGTTGGCTTAGAAGCCATTAGGCGCTGTGTGTGTCTATTAGGTCCCGCAGCACGTGGAACCACTTTCCTTTTTCCCATCGCTTTCACTGTTAGGTGAGAGCGCCTCTCCCTACGATTGTAGGGCGAGCTCGAGGACGAGTCGTGGAACGACTCATCCTCCTGGCTTCAATGAGCCAGGCTTAGCTTCAGCACCCGGGCGACCCTGCTCACCCTTGGCCCCTTGTCCTCGTTAGTCGATTCATCATCGTCGAATGAGACCTTGCCCATGGGGATTACTTCATTCCCCTTGTGGATCATCCTGGGCTCAAGAAGTGCAGGTTATTCCAAATCTCCTTA
>WHVA01000722.1:0-44819 GCA_015179125.1 Gautieria morchelliformis
TTTCCAGGTGATGCTCAGGTCTTCCACTGTGCAGATTCTGTCAAGGAAACCGACTTTGCAGAGCAGTATCCTGTGGAGTATCTGAATTCCATAGAGATGGGCAGTCTTCCTCCTGCTCACTTGGAAGTCAAGCCTGGAGTGCCTCTGATGTTGCGCAATTGGATAAGAAGCAAGGACTATGCAATGGACAAGGTTGCGGTTGGTGAGGATGAGGAATAGAGTGTTGGAGGTCAGGATCATCTCAGGTCCACGTGCAGGAAATACTGCTTTCATCCCCAGGATCACCATTTCACCATCAGAGGGGGAATTACCATTTGTGCTGCAGAGGAGACAGTTTCCAGTGCGTGTGGCATTTGCAATGACCATCAACAAGTCTCAGGGACAGTCTTTGGGTACGGTTGGGCTGGACCTGAGATATCCAGTGTTTGGACATGGTCGTTGTATGTTGGTGTTTCAAGGGAACAAGCTGGAACAAGTGAAGGTCTTGCTTGAGGAGGGTTTGAACACAACCAACATTGTATATAAAGATGTATTACTTAGAGCTCCTTGATTTCTGATATCTACTTGATGGAAATTGATTACTTTGATTTCCCCAATGCACTTGACCTTACTGATATGTTAGACTTACTGATGCATTAGACTTACTGATGTGTTTGACCTTACTGACGCGTTTGACTTGCACCCCCGCGCGAAGCGCGGGTATCCACCTAGTCTAAGAGTGAAACGTGGGGGTGCTTATGTCAGGTTTTAGGTCAGCATTAGTCAGCTGGCCAATCGGACGCGAGCGGCGCAGCAGGGTCACGTGACCGTTTGTGTTCCAAATTAGGTCAGCGGCGAGCGGCGCAGCCGCGAGCATAGAATGCTGCGCAGCGGTCACGTGACCCATTCGCGACCAGAGTGCGCATATGCGAGCGTGGTCCGTGCATGACACGCGCGCGCGGCATAAAGGCTGAACGGTAAGGAGGGAATGCCAGGAACCTGCCCAACCGGCGATTCCTCTGTCTGCTGTCTGCTCTGCTCTGTCCGCTGTCTGCTGTCTGCTGTCTGCTGTCTGCTGTCTGCTGTCTGCTGCTTTAGCTGGCTGGCTATTGGTAGGTAATATCTTTTTTTTAATGCATTGCCATGTATTTTATTATATTTCTGTTGGCAATTTTATTGGTTCGTTTTTGTTTTCATCATATAGTTGTCACATGTGCATTATATTTTTGTGATTTTTTTCGAAAATAGATTTAAATAACATCCAAAGACTGCTGAAAAAAAATGTTTTAATATCAATATTTTTCAGGTTTTTTTTTGAAAATAGACATCAATAAGTTTCCTCTAAAATTAATGACAATAGATTCTGCTTTTAAATGTGGTTTGTTTTATTGTTTTATTTACTGTAAAGCTGCTTACCAGCCACTCCTCTCTGGCTATACTGGTGGCTGGCTTACTATGGCTTTGGCTGGGCTCTGGGTTTCTCTGTCAGTCTCTGGGTTCTCTGGCTTTGGCTGGGCATTAATCACAGCTTCTGCTTCAATGTACTGTACTTTTTTGACATTTTTTCGCAAATAGATATCAATAAATTATCCTGACTTTGTGAAGATTGACAACAGCTCCAGGTTAAATGTACAGTGCATTTTTTTTCCATTTTTCGAAAAATAGATATCCTAACTTTGCTAAAATTAATAACAGCTTCAGCTTACATGTACCGGACATTTTCTTGGCATTTTGTCGCAAAATAGATAATCCTGACTTTGCTAAAAATTAATGACAGCAGCTGCTTAAATATGGTTTCCTTGACTATTTTATTTATGTCTGTATATTTCACAAAATAGATAGTGATACATGTCCCTGAGTTTGCCAAGAGTTATAAGTAGTAACAGCCTCTGCTTGCTTCACTTTGAGGCCCTTGGGGATATGCTACGCATGCTATACTTGAGGGGCATGCTACACACACTATGCATGGGGACACACATGTTATGCGTGGGGACACACACGCTATGCTTGGGGACACGCCTGCTATGCATGGGGACATGCATGCCACATGTGGGGACACACTATCCTTGGGGACACACATGCTATGCGTGGAGACACACATGTCATGCATGGGGACAAGCATGCTATCCATGGGGACACACACTCTATGCTTGGGGAAACCCATGTTATGCATGGAGACACGCATGTTATGCATGGGGACAAGCATGTTATGCATGGGGACAAGCATGCTATGCATGGATGCTTCAGGTTAAATGTACTGTACATTTTTTGACATTTTTTTAAAGGGTAGATATCAATAAATTATCCTGACTTTGCTAAAATTAATAAGAACAGCTGCTTAAATGTGGTTTCTTTTCCTATTTTATATATGTCACAAAATAGATACTGATACATGTCCCTGATATGTGTGAGGACACGCTACCTGTGGGGACACATTACCTGTGAGGACACACTACGTTTGGGGACACACTACCTGTGAGGACATGTTACGTGTGGGGACACGCTACCTGTGAGGACACGCTACCTGTGGGGACACGCTACCTGTGGGGACACATTACGTGTGGGGACATGCTGCCTGTGAGGACACGTTGCGTGTGGGGACACGCTGCCTGTGAGGACATGTTACATGTGGGACATGTTATGTGTGGGGACACATTACATGTGAGGACACACTACCAGTGGGGACATGTTACGTGTGGGGACACGCTACCTGTGGGGACACGTTACGTGTGGGGACACGCTACCTGTGAGGACACGCTACCTGTGGGGGCACGCTACCTGTGGGACATGCTACCTGTGTGGACACGTTACGTGTGGGGACACATTACATGTGAGGACACGTTATGTGTGAGGACACGCTACCTGTGAGGACACGTTACATTTGGGGACATGCTGCCTGTGAGGACACTTGCGAAAAACTGGTGGTGGGGGAGGGCCTGTTACGACCGTTCATTTCCGACTTCTGACCTTCAGTTCCGCAACACTTTCCGCCCCTCCGATATTTCCAACATACCGCCCCTTGTTCATTTCCCTTGTTCTTTCAACTCTATTACTCGGACCCACCGGACCCATCTCACCGTTCATCAAGACCATATGTCCGACCCTCCTTGTGTTTCGTTGTCAGATATGTTTTCCCGACCCCTTGTTCTTTGCCATTGTTCTACCTTACCCTGAACCCCCTTGTAGTCCCATTATTCCCAATTAGTTAGTTCCCACGCATTGTCTACTCGACTTGCGCTTCCCCCGGAATTTGCTTAGTACCATATCATTACCTGTTGTCTCAGCTCTTTGTATAAAAGCCTGTCATGTATGTCTCTTATTCTGCAATCAGATAATCGCCTTCGATACTTGATTTCCTTCGCTCTATCTCCTGTTCTTAGCACAGCGAGTCTCGCAAGACCTCAGTCTCTCCGCCTTCTGTCTTCTGCCTTCCGCCTCAGTTCCGACTCAAACCTCTAGTTCAGTACTTTCTGACTTCCGACTCATTTCCGAAATACTTAGGACGATAGTTCATTGGGGGCGCAACCTATAAGTTGAAGCCGCTGTCCTTTCCAGTTCCGACGGAGCGGAAATCTCTATACGTAACAGTATTATCTGATTCCCACCCGATAACTATCACTATGCCTCCTCGTACCACAGCTACTTCAGCTCGAGCAGGAGCTGTCGAAACTCTCTCTGATTTTGGCAGTCTTAGATCCGCAGCACCAAGGCACGCAGAACCCTCCGGCAGCTCTCGTGCTGACGATGAGCTCTCTGATGCTATTCCGCAACAATTCGAAGAAGTTCCCAACACTAATCCCGATGACAATCCCAACTATGACGGAAACTCGACGAGTAGCAGCGGCGAACAAACAGCAGGTATGGTTTCTGGTTCTGTGAGAGTGTCACCGGAGGATCAGCTGGCATATCGATATAACCACATTGTCACAATTATGGATCCCCAAGATCACTATTGGATCTATTTCACAATGCACAAGCTTTGAAACCTGTTGATTATGACAATAGGTGCAATCTTATAATCTCTGATGATTCAGTCAAGACTATTACCACTTTCATGTCTAGAGTCGCTGGGAGGCCCATCCCAGAGGTCGAGAGAGAGCTCTGCATGTTCGGCTGTTCCATGGGTGCATACATGATTCATGATACTATATGGTCAGGGATATATTTTGCATGATCCTATTTACCCCAATGCACTTGACCTTACTGATGCATTTGACCTTACCAAGGCGCTTGACCTGCACCCCCGCGCGAAGCGTGGGTACCCACCTAGTTACACTATATGAAAGCGCCTAGGTGGGAGGTTGTGGGCGCGCTGACCAATGCTGACCAATGCTTGGTCATTAGTTTGTCAGCGGAGCGCGCGAGCGGCGCAGCCGCGAGCCAAGAACGCTGCGCAGCATGGTCACGTGACCGTTTGCGTTCCAAATTAGGTCAGCGGCGAGCGGCGCAGCCGCGAGAGAACGCTGCGCAGTGGTCACGTGACCCGTTCGCGACCAGAGCGCGCATACGCGAGTGTGGTCCGTGCACGACACGCGCGCACGGTATAAAGGCCGAACGGTAAGGACATAACGCCAGGAACCTGCCCAACCGGCGATTCCTCTGTCTGCTGTCTGCTATGTGCTCTGTCTGCTCTGTGCTCTGTGCTCTGTGCTCTGTGCTCTGTCCGCTGTCTGCTCTGTGCTCTGTCTGCTCTGGGTGCTGTCTGCTGTCTGCTCTGTCTGCTGTCAGCTCTGTCTGCTGTCTCCTCCTGTAGCTGGCTGGCTGTCTATTGCTTTGGCTGGCTGGCTATCTATTGGTAGGTAATATCTTTTTGTTAATGCATTGGCATGTATTTTATTTTATTGGTGTTGGTAATTTTATTGGTTCCTTTTTTTTTTTTTATCATATAGTATGGTCACATGTGTATTATATTTTTGTGATTTTTTTCGAAAATACATTTAAATAACATCCAAAGACTGCTGAAAAAAAAAGTTTTAATATCAATATTTTTTGGGTTTTTTTCAAAAATTGACATCAATAAGTTTCCTCTAAAATTAATGACAATATGTTCTACATTTAAATGTGGTTTGTTTTATTGTTTTATTTACTGTAAAGCTGCTTACCAGCCACTCCTCTCTGGCTATACTGGTGGCTGGCTTACTATGGCTTTGGCTGGGCTCTGGGTTTCTCTGTCAGTCTCTGGGCTTCTCTGGCTTTGGCTGGGCATTAATCACAGCTTCTGCTTCAATGTACAGTGCTTTTTTGACATTTTTTTGCAAATAGATATCAATAAATTATCCTGACTTTGTGAAGATTGACAACAGCTCCAGGTTAAATGTACAGTGCATTTTTTTGACATTTTTCGAAAAATAGATAATCCTAACTTTGCTAAAATTAATAACAGCTTCAGCTTACATGTACTGGACATTTTCTTGACATTTTTTCGCAAAATAGATAATCCTGACTTTGCTAAAAATTAATGACAGCAGCTGCTCAAATATGGTTTCCTTGACTATTTTATTTATGTCTGTATATGTCACAAAATAGATATTGATACATGTCCCTGAGTTTGCTAAAAGTTAATAAGTAGTAACAGCCTCTGCTTGCTTCACTTTGAGGCCCTTGGGGATATGCTACGCATGCTATACTTGAGGGGCATGCTACACACACTATGCATGGGGACACGCATGTTATGTGTGGAGACATGTTATGCATGGAGACACACATGCTATGCTTGGGGACACGCATGCTATGTGTGGAGACACTCATGTTATGCAGGGAGACACACATGTTATGCATGGGGTGTCTATGCTTGGGGACACGCACGCCATGCTTGGGGACACGCATGTTGTGCTTGGAGACACATGTTATGCGTGGGGACATGCACCCTATGCTTGCTTGGGGACATGTATGCTATGCATGGGGACATGCATGCTACATGTGGGGACACACTATTCTTGGGGACAGACAGGCTATGCATGGGGACACACACGCTATGCGTGGAGACACGCATGTTATGTGTGGGGACACGCACGCTATGCTTGGGGACACGCATGTTATGCGTGGAGACACGCATGTTATGCATGGGGACACACACGCTATGCTTGGGGACACCCATGTTATGCGTGGAGACACGCATGTTATGCATGGGGACAAGCATGCTATGCATGGGGATGTGCACACTATATGTGGGGACACACTATGCTTGGGGGACACGGTACAAACAAGGGACACACTACAGGGGAAAACACTACAAACAAGGGACATTCTACACATGCTATACTTGGGGGACACACTACAAACAAAGGACATGCTATGCACACTATACTTGGGGGACATGTTATGCATTGGGGACACACTTTGCACACTATACTTGAGGGAGATGCTACACACACTACATGTAGGGACATGCTACACATGTGGACATGCTATGCATGGGGGACACACATGCTATAATTTAGGGACATGCTACAAACCAGGGACATGCTACAAACCAGGGACATGCTACACACAAAATACTTGAGGGACATGCCATGCACACTGTACTTGGGGACATGCTGCATGTAGGGACACACTATGCACACTATACTTAGGGACACGTTACAAACAAGTGACACACTACACACACTATACTTGAGGGACACACTATGCACACTATACTTGGGGACACAGTACACGTGGGGACATGCCACCTGTGAGGACACACTACGTGTGAGGATGCGATATGTGTGAGGACAGATGAAGTGTGATGACACACTACAGGTGAGGACATGCTAACATGAGGTAGGGGACACACAGATATGGGAGAAATGTGTAGAGTCATTACCTGTTATGTATCGGGTTTGGCTCTAAAAGGACTGCAGCTTCAACTTATCTGTTGCGCCCCCAACTATCATCCTAAGTATTTTGGAGATTGGAGATCAGAAGTTGGAGGAGGTCAAGTATTATAACTGAAGAGGTAAGGGTTCAAGAATTAAGTGAAGTTGGATATCAGAAATCGAGTTGGAAGACGGAGGTCAGAGAGACAGAGGCCTTGCAAGTACTTGCTCTGCTAAGAATAGGAAACAGTGCAAAGGGAGTCACATATTAAAGTTGATTATCTAATTGTAGAACAGAGGCATACGTGACTGGGTTTTATACAAAGAGCTGAGACAACATGTCAGAAGGTAGAGAGGTAAGCAATTCCAGTGCAAGCGAAAGTCACTAGGATAAATGGAGTAAGTAACTAATATGGAACAAGGGGAACTACAAGGGGGTGCCGGGTAGAACTAAGAACAATCAATAGGCAAAAGAACAAGGGGAATGTGGGTCTAATTGATAGTGGAACAAATGGATCTCCTGATGCTCCAGACTTGCTATGCTAAGGGTCAAGTAGGGAAGGCCGGTGAATAGAGTCAAAAGGGGAAGTATGTGAATAGTAAAGAACAAGGGGATCAAAAGGTCAAAGTGTGGACGTTGCAGAAAAGTTTGATTTACCCAAGGTGTTTGACCTTACCGATGCGTTTGACCTTACCGAGGCGTTTGACTTGCACCCCCGCGCGAAGCGCGGGTATCCACCTAGTTCCTATAGGTGAAAGCAGCACGGTGGGAGGTTGTGGGCGCGCTGACCAATGCTGACCAATGCTTGGTCATTAGTTTGTCAGCGGAGCGCGCGAGCGGCGCAGCCGCGAGCCAAGAACGCTGCGCAGCATGGTCACGTGACCGTTTGCGTTCCAAATTAGGTCAGCGGCGAGCGGCGCAGCCGCGAGAGAACGCTGCGCAGTGGTCACGTGACCCGTTCGCGACCAGAGCGCGCATACGCGAGTGTGGTCCGTGCACGACACGCGCGCACGGTATAAAGGCCGAACGGTAAGGACATAACGCCAGGAACCTGCCCAACCGGCGATTCCTCTGTCTGCTGTCCGCTATGTGCTCTGTGCCCTGTGCTCTGTGCTCTGCGCTGTCTGCTCTGTCCGCTGTCAGCTCTGTGCTCTGTCTGATCTGGGTGCTGTCTGCTGTCAGCTCTGTCTGCTGTCTCCTCCTTTAGCTGGCTGGCTGTCTATGGCTTTGGTTGGCTGACTATCTATTGGCTTGGCTGGCTATCTATTGGTAAGTAATATCTCTTTTTTAATGCATTCCAATGTATTTTATTTTATTTGTGTTTATAATTTTATTGGTTCCTTTTTTTTTATCATATTGCATTCACATGTGCTTTATATTTTTGTGATTTTTTTCGAAAATAGATTTAAATAAAATCCAAAGATTGCTGAAAAAAAAGTATTTTAATATCAATATTTTTCAGGTTTTTTTCGAAAATAGACATCAATAAGTTCCCTCTAAAATTAATGAGATTCTGCTTTTAAATGTGGTTTGTTTTATTGGTTTATTTACTGTAAAGCCACTCACCAGCCACTCCTCTCTGGCTATACTGGTGGCTGGCTTACTATGGCTTTGGCTGGGCTCTGGGTTTCTCTGTCAGTCTCTGGGCTTCTCTGGCTTTGGCTGGGCATTAATAACAGCTTCTGCTTCAATGTACTGTGCTTTTTTGACATTTTTTCGCAAATAGATATCAATAAATTATCCTGACTTTGTGAAAATTGACAACAGCTCCAGGTTAAATGTACAGTGCATTTTCTTGACATTTTTCGAAAAATAGATAATCCTAACTTTGCTAAAATTAATAACAGCTTCAGCTTAAATGTACTGGACATTTTCTTGACATTTTTTCGAAAAATAGATAATCCTGACTTTGCTAAAAATTAATGACAGGAGCTGCTTAAATATAGATTCCTTGACTATTTTATTTATGTCTGTATATGTCACAAAATAGATATTGATACATGTCCCTGAGCTTGCTAAAAGTTAATAAGTAGTAACAGCCTCTGCTTGCTTCACTTTGAGGCCCTTGGGGATATGCTACACATGCCATTGGGACATGCTATGCATGCTATACTTGAGGGGCATGCTACACACACTATGCATGGGGACATGCATATGCGTGGAGACATGCATGGGATGCGACACACACGCTATGCTTGGGGACACCCATGCTATGTGTGGAGACACTCATGGTATGCATGGAGACACTCATGTTATGCGTGGGGACACGCACACTATGCTTGGGGACACGCACGCTATGCATGGAGACATGCATGTTATGCGTGGGGACACGCACGCTATGCATGGAGACATGCATGTTATGCGTGGGGACATGCACGCTATGCTTGGGGACACGCACACTATGCTTGGGGACACCCATGTTATGCGTGGAGACACACACACTATACTTGGGGACACTCATGTTATGCGTGGAGACACGCATGTTATGCATGGGGACACACATGCTATGCATGGGGATGTGCACACTATATGTGGGGACACACTATGCTTGGGGGACATGGTACAAACAAGGGACACACTACAGGGGAAAACACTACAAACAAGGGACATTCTACACAAGCTATACTTGGGGGACACGCTACACACACTACATGTAGGGACATGCTACACATGTGGACACGCTATGCATGGGGGACACACATGCTATAATTTAGGGACACGCTATGTTTGGGCACATGCTACAAACCAGGGACATGCTACACACAGAATACTTGAGGGACATGTTATGCATGTGGGACATGCCATGCACACTGTACTGCATGTGGGGACACACTACATATGGAGACATGCTACATGTGGAGACACACTACGCACACTATGCTTTGGGACACACTACGTGTGGGGACATGCCACATGTGAGGATGCAATACGTGTGAGGACAGATAAAGTGTGATGACACACTACAGGCAAGGACACACTACATGTGAGGTAGGGGACATGAGACATGGGAGAAATGTGTAGAGTCATTACCTGTTATGTATCAGGTTTGGATCTAAAAGGACTGCAGCTCCAACTTATATGTTGCACCCCCAACTATCATCCTAAGTATTTTGGAGATCTGAGATTGGAAGTTGGAAGAGGTTGAGTATTGTAACTGAAGTAGTAAGGGTTCAAGAATTGAGTTAAGTTGGATATGAGAAATCAAGTTGGAAGACGGAGGTCAGAGAGACAGAGGCCTTGCAGGTCTAAGAACCGGAGACAGTGCAAAGGGAGTGACATATCAAAGTCGATTATCTGATTGCTGAACAGAGGCACACATGACTGGGTTTTATACAAAGAGCTGAGACAACATGTCAGAAGGTAGAGGTAAGCAATTCCAGTGCAAGTAACTAGAATAAAAGTACCTAATGCGAAACAAGAGGAACTACAAGGGGGTGCAGTGTAGAACTAAGAACAATAGGCAAAAGACCAAGGGTCTAATTGGTAGCGGAACAAATGGAACTCCTGACGCTCTGGACTTGCTGTGCTGAGGGTCAAGTATGGAATGCTGGTGAAAAGAGTCATTAGGGGAAATATGTGAAGAACAAGGGGATCACAAGGTTGAAGTGCAGACATTGTGGAATAGAGTCAGAGGTGCGGGGGTACCGGAGTTGGTTGAGCATGGTCATAACATTACCTACCTTGATGTGTTATTTAGAGTTACTTTCAATCAATAAGAAGGGTTTTACTTATCCCAAGTTTGATTCACCCAATGCGTTTGACCTTACCGATGCATTTGACTTGCACCCCCATGCGAAGTGTGGGTACCCACCTAGGGAATTGATAGCGGAACAAATGGAACTCCTGATGCTCCGGAATTGCTATGTTAAGGGTTAAGTAAGGAAGGCTGGTGAATAGAGTCATAAGGGGAAGTATGTGAATAGGAAAGAACAAGGAGATCAAAAGGTCGAAGTGTGGACATTGCGGAATAGAGTCAGAGGAGGTGCAGAGGTACCAGAGTTGGTCAAGCAGCATGGTCATAACATTACCTACCTCAATGTGTTACTTAGAGCTACTTTTAATCAATAAGATGCATTTTACTTATCTGAATGTGTTTGACTTATCCCAAGTTTGATTTACCCAAGGTGTTTGACTTTGCTGATGTGTTTGACCTTACCGAGGCGTTTGACTTGCACCCCCGCGCGAAGCGCAGGTATCCACCTAGTTACACTATATGAAAACAGCTCGGTGGGTTGTGGGCGTCGAGCTTATGTCAGGTTTTAGGTCATCAATTTGTCAGCGGCATGCGAGCGGCGCAGCCGCGAGCCAAGAACGCTGCGCAGCATGGTCACGTGACCGTTTGCGTTCCAAATTAGGTCAGCGGCGAGTGGCGCAGCCGCGAGCATAGAACGCTGCGCAGCGGTCACGTGACCCGTTCGCGACCAGAGCGCGCATACGCGAGTGTGGTCCGTGCACGACACGCGCGCACGGTATAAAGGCCGAACGGTAAGGACATAACGCCAGGAACCTGCCCAACCGGCGATTCCTCTGTCTGCTGTCTGCTATGTGCTCTGTCTGCTCTGTGCTCTGTGCTCTGTGCTCTGTGCTCTGTCCGCTGTCTGCTCTGTGCTCTGTCTGCTCTGGGTGCTGTCTGCTGTCAGCTCTGTCTGCTGTCACCTCCTCTAGCTGGCTGGCTGGCTATTGCTTTGGCTGGCTGGCTATCTATTGGTAGGTAATATCTTTTTGTTAATGCATTGCCATGTATTTTATTTTATTTGTGTTGGTAATTTTATTGGTTCCTTTTTTTTTTTCATCATATAGTATTGTCACATGTGCATTATATTTTTGTGATTTTTTTCGAAATTAGATTTAGATAACATCCCAAGACTGCTGAAAAAAATTGTTTTAATATCAATATTTTTTGGGTTTTTTTCGAAAATAGACATCAATAAGTTTCCTCTAAAATTAATGACAATATGTTCTACATTTAAATGTGGTTTGTTTTATTGTTTTATTTACTGTAAAGCTGCTTACCAGCCACTCCTCTCTGGCTATACTGGTGGCTGGCTTACTATGGCTTTGGCTGGGCTCTGGGTTTCTCTGTCAGTCTCTGGGCTTCTCTGGCTTTGGCTGGGCATTAATCACAGCTTCTGCTTCAATGTACTGTACTTTTTTGACATTTTTTCGCAGATAGATATCAATAAATTATCCTGACTTTGTGAAGATTGACAACAGCTCCAGGTTAAATGTACAGTGCATTTTTTTGACATTTTTCGAAAAATAGATAGTCCTAACTTTGCTAAAATTAATAACAGCTTCAGCTTACATGTACTGGACATTTTCTTGACATTTTTTCACAAAATAGATAATCCTGACTTTGCTAAAAATTAATGACAGCAGCTGCTTAAATATGGTTTCCTTGACTATTTTATTTATGTCTGTATATGTCACAAAATAGATATTGATACATGTCCCTGAGTTTGCTAAAAGTTAATAAGTAGTAACAGCCTCTGCTTGCTTCACTTTGAGGCCCTTGGGGATATGCTACACATGCTATACTTGAGGGGCATGCTACACACACTATGCATGGGGACACGCATGTTCTGCATGGAGACATGCATGTTATGTGTGGAGACATGCACGCTATGCTTGGGGACATGCATGCTATGTGTGGAGACACATGTTATGCATGGGGACACACACGCTATGCTTGGGGACATGCATGCTATGCATAGTGATGGGCACGGCCCGGCTCGGCCCCAAAGCCCGGGCTTGGGCCCGGCTTGCTCGGGCTCGGGCTTGCCAAATCCTGAGCCAGGCCCTTAACAGCCGGCCTGGCTCGGCTCGGGCTAAGCCCGGCTTGGGCCGCGGCCTGTTGGTGGGGAACTAGTAGATATGTATCGCACCTGTACCAACATGCGCACCCACATCGCCACCGCCCGCAGCGGTCGCGGCCGCCTCCCCTACACCAGCCGGCCCACCCCATGCACCCGCAGCCCCCATACGCACGTACGCAGCTGCATGTGCGCGCACACGCCCACCCATGCCCACCCGCACACACACCCGCACACACCCGCACACGCACACTGAGGAGCAAGGCTGCTCTCGCGCTCCTCGCGTGTACCTGCACATGCCACGTGACGTGCGTCAGCCGTGCCATAAGCCACGCGCGGTATTCAACCCTGCGCTGCAGGGCCAGGGGTGGGCGGCGCGGCCGCGCGGGGGTGCAGGAGGCAGCGAGAAGGGCTCGGTGGGTCCAGGTGTGAAGGAGAAGGAGGGGCTGGAGATGGGGCGGGGCTCTCGAAGCCCTGGTAGGGGCGATGGTGGGCGGAAGGAAAAGGTGAAGAGCCGGGCGGCGGCGGCGGCGGAAAAAGAGATCCTTTATGTAAGGCCACAATAACTACAATAGATGACATTCCATGACTAAAATCCTAAACTGGCAGTTCTAAGCCAGCTTACCGTAAGTAGAAGTATCCTTTCTGGCCACCGAAAATCCTATGGTTCGGGCGCCTATGAGGCCGCGGCTTCCGGGCTCGGCTCGGGCTTGTCAAAACCTGAGCCAGGCCCGGAAGCCCGGCGCACCAACGGCTTGGGCCTGGCCTGGCTCGGGTTTTTGGCGGCTCGGCTCGGGCTAAGCCGCGGCCTGGGCCGGGCCGTGCCCATCACTAGCTATGCATGGTGACACACATGTTATGCTTGGAGACACACATTTTATGCATGGGGACATGCACCCTATGCTTGGGGACATGCATGCCACATGTGGGGACACACTATCCTTGGGGACAGACAGGCTATGCATGGGGACACACATGCTATGCGTGGAGACACGCATGTTATGCGTGGGGACAAGCATGCTATCCATGGGGACATACAAGCTATGCTTGGGGACACGCATGTTATGCGTGGTAAGCAATTCCAGTGCAAGCAAAAGTAACTAGGATAAATGGAGTAAGTAACTAATACCAAACAAGAGGAACTACAAGGGGGTGCCGGGTAGAACTAAGAACAATCAATAGGCAAAAGAACAAGGGGAATGTGGGTCTAATTGATTGTTACGTATTGGAATTCCCAGAGGTCGGAACTGGAAAGGACAACGGCTTCAACTTATGTGTTGCGCCCCTGATGAACTACCGTCCTAAGTATTTCGGGATTGACTTGCGGATATCGGAGAAGGCAGAAGTCAGGAACAGAGTACTGAGAGTCGAGGGTTGAGGGTTGGAGAACAAAGGTCGGAAGAGGTGGAAGAGGCGGAGGACAGAGGGTTGAGAGCGGAAGGAGACAAGACTAGCAAAACTCACTGTGCTAAGAACAGGAGACAGTGCGAAGGGAATCACATATCGAAGTTGATTATCTGATTGCAGGAACAGAGACATACATGAGGGGGGTTTATACAAAGAGCTGAAGCAACAGGTAATGGTATGGTACTAAGCAAATTCTGGAGAGTGCAGGAATCAGATAGACATACGGGGCAAGTAACTAATGCGGAACAATGGGATGACAAGGGGGGTGCAGGGTAGGGTAAGTAAAATGGCAAAGAACAAGGCGAGTAAGTACAATAGGCCTTGGAAGAAACGGAATTACGGAAATGGTATCTTGCTGTATTCAGGGTCGAGTACGGGGGCCAGTATCTGGAGGTGGCCAGGGGTACTGAAATCACAAGGGTCGAGGTAGAGGGTTGCAGATGGTGCGGATGTTGTGGAATAGAGTCGGAGGTGGTGCGGAGGCAGTGCAGAGGTGGTGCGGAGGATATGCAGATATGGCAGAGATGGTTGAGCGGAACAGTCGTAACATTGATAGTGGAACAAATGGATCTCCTGATGCTCTGGACTTGCTATGCTAAGGGTCAAGTAGGGAAGGCTGGTGAATAGAGTCAAAAGGGGAAGTATGTGAATAGTAAAGAACAAGGGGATCAAAAGGTCAAAGTGTGGACATTGCGGAATAGAGCCAGAGGAGGCATGGAGGTACCAGAGTTGGTCGAGCAGCATGGTCATAACATTACCTACCTCAATGTGTTACTTAGAGCACTTTTAATCAATAAGATGCATTTTACTTATCTGAATGTGTTTGACTTATCCCAAGTTTGATTTACCCAAGGCATTTGACCTTGCTGATGCGTTTGACCTTACCGAGGCGTTTGACTTGCACCCCCGCGCGAAGCGCGGGTATCCACCTAGTAGTGTAATATGAAAGTAGCACGGTGGGAGGTTGTGGGCGCGCTGACCAATGCTGACCAATGCTTGGTCATCAGTTTGTCAGCGGAGCGCGCGAGCGGCGCAGCCGCGAGCCCCTGGCCATATCACCGGTTTATGCCGGTCTGCCGGCTCCAGGGCTCTCTCTTTAGGTCAGCCGCGAGCGGCGCAGCCGCGAGCATGAACGCTGCGCAGCGGTCACGTGACCCGTTCGCGACAGCGTACGAGCATGGTCCGTGCACGACGCGCGCATGGTATAAAGGCCGCACGGTAAGGAGGGAACGCTAGGAACCTGCCCAACCGGCGATTCCTCTTTCTGCTGTCTGCTCTGTGTGCTCTGTGCTCTGTGCTCTGTGCTCTGTGCTCTGTCTGCTGTCTGCTCTGTCTGCTGTCTGCTCTGTCTCCTGTCTCCTCATTTAGCCGGCTGGCTGTCTATTGCTTTGGCTGGCTGGCTATCTATTGGTTTTGCTGGCTTTCTATTGGTAGGTAATATCTTCTTTTTAATGCATTGCCATGTATTTTATTTTCTTTGTGTTGGTAATTTTATTAGTTCCTTTTTTTGTCATCATATAGTATTGTCACATGTGCATTATATTTTTGTGATTTCTTTTCGAAAATACATGTAAATAATAACATCCAAAGACTGCTGAAAATTTTTTTTTTAATATCAATATTTTTCAGGGTTTTTTCGAAAATTGACATCAATAAGTTTCCTCTAAAATTAATGACAATAGATTCTGCTTTTCAATGTGGTTTGTTTGATTGTTTTATTTACTGTAAAGCTGCTTACCAGCCACTCCTCTCTGGCTATACTGGTGGCTGGCTTACTATGGCTTTGGCTGGGCTCTGGGTTTCTCTGTCAGTCTCTGGGCTTCTCTGGCTTTGGCTGGGCATTAATAACAGCTTCTGCTTCAATGTACTGTACTTTTTTGACATTCTTTTGCAGATAGATGTCAATAAATTATCCTGACTTTATGAAAATTGACAACAGCTCCAGCTTAAATGTAAAGTGCATTTTTTTGACATTTTTCGAAAAATAGATAATCTTGACTCTGCTAAAATTAATAACAACTTCAGCTTAAATGTACTGGACATTTGTTTTGACATTTTTCAAAAAATAGATAATCCTGACTTTGCTAAAATTAATGACAGCAGCTGCTTAAATATGGCTTCCTTGACTATTTTATTTATGTCTGTATATGTCACAAAATAGATATTGATACATGTCCCTGAGTTTGCTAAAAGTTAATGATGAGTAACAGCCTCTGCTTGCTTCACTTTGAGGCCCTGGGGGATATGCTACACATGGCTGACACATTACAAACAAGTGACTGCTACATATGCCATAGGGACATGCTACCCATGCCATTGGGAAATGCTATGCATGCTATACTTGAGGGGCATTCTACACGCGTTATGTGTGGGGACATGCACGCTATGCCTGGGGACATGCATGCTATGCATGGGGACACGCATGCTATGCGTGGGGACATGCATGCTACAGGTGGGGACACACATGCTATGCATGGCGACGTGCACACTATATGTGGGGACACACTATGCTTGAGGGACACGGTACAAACAAGGGACACACTACAGGGGAAAACATTACAAACAAGGGACATTCTACACATGCTATGCTTGGGGGACACATTACAAACAAAGGACATGCTATGCACACTATACTTGGGGGACATGTTATGCATTGGGGACACACTTTGCACACTATACTTGAGGGAGATGTACACACACTACATGTAGGGAGATGCTACACATGTGGACATGCTATGCATGGGGGACACACATGCTATAATTTAGGGACATGCTACATTTGGGGACATGCTACAAACCAGGGACACGCTACACACAAAATACTTGAGGGATATGTTATGCATGTGGGACATGCCACACACACTGTACTTGGGGACATGCTGCATGTGGGGACACACTATGCACGCTATACTTAGGGACACATTACAAACAAGGGACACACTACACACACTATACTTGAGGGACACACTATGCACCTATACTTGGGGACACAGTACATGTGGGGACATGCCACCTGTGAGGACATGCTCCGTGTGAGGATGTGATATGTGTGAGGACAGATGAAGTGTGATGACACACTACATGTGAGGACATGCTACATGCGAGGTAGGGGACACACAGACATGGGAGAAATGTGTAGAGTCATTACCTGTTATGTCTTGGGTTTGGCTCTAAAAGGACTGCGGCTTCAACTTATATGTTGCGCCCCCAACTATCATCCTAAGTATTTTGGAGATTGGAGATCGAAAGTTGGAAGAGGTCAAGTATTATAACTGAAGAGGTAAGGGTTCAAGAATTAGGTTGGAAGACAGAGGTCAGAGAGACAGAGGCCTTGCAAGTACTTGCTGTGGTAAGAACAGGAAACAGTGCAAAGGGAGTCACATATCAAAGTCAATTATCTGATTGCAGAACAGAGGCATACATGACTGGGTTTTATACAAAGTGCTGAGACAACATGTTGGAAGGTAGAGGTAATTCTGGTGCGAGCAAAAGTAACTAGGATAAATGGAGTAAGTAACTAATATGGAACAAGAGGAACTACAAGGGGGTGCTGGGTAGAACTAAGAACAGAACAAGGGGCATATAGGTCTAATTGATAGTGGAACAAATGGAACTCCTGATGCTCCAGACTTGCTATGCTAAGGGTTAAGTAGGGAAGGCTGGTGAATAGAGTCAAAAGGGGAAGTATGTGAATAGTAAAGAACAAGGGGATCAAAAGGTCAAAGTGTGGATGTTGCGGAATAGAGTCAGAGGAGGTGTGGAGGTACCAGAGTTGGTCGAGCAGCATGGTCATAACATTACCTACCTTGGTGTGTTACTTAGAGCTACTTTCAATCAATAAGATGTGTTTTACTTAGCTGAATGAAATTTTCTTATCTGAATGTGTTTGACTTATCCCAAGTTTGATTTACCCAAGGTGTTTGACCTCGCCAATGCGTTTGACCTCACCCAATGTGTTTGACCTTGCTGATGCATTTGACCTTGCCAATGTGTTTGACCTTGCCGATGTGTTTGACCTTGCCGATGTGTTTGACCTTGCCGATGTGTTTGACCTTGCCGATGCGTTTGACCTTACCGATGTGTTTGACCTTACCAATGTGTTTGACCTTACCGAGGCGTTTGACTTGCACCCCCACGCGAAGCGCGGGTATCCACCTAGTAGTGTAACTAGGTGGATACCTGTGCTTCGCACGGGGGTGTAGGTCAAACGTATCAGTAAGGTCAAACGCATTGGTAAGGTCAAATGCATTGGTAAGGTCAAATGCATTGGTAAGGTCAAACACATCAGCAAGGTCAAATGCCTTGGGTAAATCAAACTTGGGATAAGTCAAACACATTCGGATAAGAAAATTTCATTCAGATAAGTAAAACACATCTTATTGATTGAAAGTAGCTCTAAGTAACACATCAAGGTAAGTAATGTTATGTCCATGCTACTTGACCAACTTTGGTACCTCTGCACCTCCTCTGCCTCTATTCCACAACATCCGGACTTTGACCTTTTGATCCCCTTGTTCTTTCCTATTCACATACTTCCCCTTATGACTCTATTCACTGGCCTTCTGTACTCGACCCTCAGCACAGCAAGTCTGGAGCATCAGGAGTTCCATTTGTTCCACTATCAATTAGATCTACTAATCTATCTATTTTAATTTGTCAACTAAAGTTCCTTCTCGCTGTAGATTGGAATTTACCGAGACCTCCCATTGCTGCATATGGGTCGTTGATGAAGCCAAAGGGGAATCACCACCCGGAACCTTGCACGTATTTGAAGCTATATCTACCCGTACGTCTGACCCTGATCATGCACCTCCTTTTCTAATTGAACTATCGATTTTCAAGATCTGGCTTAACCACGTACGTAAAACTTTAACTGAATTGCTGCACTTCTTCAAACTACTCATGTATCGAGTGCAAATTACAGCCGTCTACACCTGGCGGCGCTGCCGTTTGGAAGGCGATATAACCATAGTGGTGAAATCAATTCAACGCCATCTTTTTCCTTGTAACATATAATCAGGCAGGCAGAAGTTATGTTGCTGCTTTGCGAACGAATTCAGTTCTTCCCCACTGTCTTGCTCCCACTTTCTACCATGGCATTGGATTTTATATAGATTCATATATGTCATGGTCACTGGAACGTACTGGTTGGTAATTCATTGCGTAGAATCATGACGTAGATAGAGGTGACATATTCATGTTCCCCATTTTTCCTTGCATGCTTGGAAGTAGAGACTCGTCTCTAGCCCATTTATGCATGCAGACTCCAGAGGCCAACTCGATATTATTACATTGCAAATGGTGAATATAGTTTTTTACAGTGTATGACTTCAGTAACAAGGTAACTATGCATATTTTCTAATAAAAAAAAGTGGTCAGACGGACCTGCATATTTAGGGTTCCCTATGCTTAACTTCGCGCGTGCGTGCAGCGTCCGAGCCTCGACACCTTCTGCAACGAGCTTTGCCCACTCGGGCACGGCCTCCAGCAGACTGTGCTTCATAAGGCTCCGGAGTTCTTCGAGTTCAGCTAGTCTATATTCTGGTGTGTAACTTCGCATTTCGTTCAAGAAAAACGGAAGAATTGACCAAAGAGGGACAACGCATGCCCCTTCCCAGTCTATCACGCCAGTGATAACGGTAGGATCGTTGCTGTCGACCATGATATTGTGAAGGCCCAAATCAACATGAAGCAAAACGTTGATGGACCACGGTGACCGAATAGACGATTCGTCGTTGTCGAGATAAGTCAACGGAGCAGTCATGACATCCGCAACAACAGGAAGCATCCAAGATCTTTCTTCATCCCTCAAATTTCGTTCTCGCTGGAAACTCATGTCGTCACGTGCTATAGCCAATAGCCAATCTCTAGCGCAAGCAAACGGCCCGCACTTGCTTTGTACCGGGGGGGCCTTCGTTTTTCCGACACTTGTAGGCATAAATGTCATGGACCGACATAGAAGCTATTCTGGTTATCCACAGGCGAGTTTATGCTGCCAATGGCTCCAAAACGGAGCCGCATGAGCTGTGCCCACACATCGACGATGGCAAGGGCCACCTTGCGACGTTGACTGGCGGACAAATCCCACCATATAGACATGAGACCCGTTCCCTTTACCTGGGAGACTTCAGTTTGCGAGCATTCGTGCCAGAGTGTAGTTGACCCACATCTTCCAAAAACATCCACTCTCCCCCGACCTCGCCGTTTTTGTCCTTGTCATGATAGTAGACTTCAGGGACTGGAATTGAAGTATGGGTTTTCACGTATCGCATCGCAGCGATCTAACGATGATCTATGAGTGTACCACGGGTATACTATCTAACTGTCAATTGGTGAGTTACCTCTGCTTCCATCGAGTCCTCTGGAACAATTCCAGCCCCATACTCTCTGAATCTTGGGGATAGAAGACGACCGATCACCGTGCGTCCATCATCTAAAGTCAGTCGGTACACCTGGACATAGGACGGTTAATGACTAGTTAGATGACCACTGGTGCTAGGACAAACCTTGTGGTGTGAGCCTGGAACGTGTTCATGAGAATGTAAGTATGCAGCTAAGGGTGGTCAATTACCAATAGCGATGCAGGCAAACCGTGAGCATCGAGTACCCAATACCTCTTGTGCCTTCTCCGCAATGGGGTATCCCTGGCCAACCCCTCCGTCATCATCAGTCTGGCTTTTGGTAGGTGGCGACGAAAGTTCATGATCCATTACGCGTTACGAGTGGTTGGAAGTATTCGGTAGCACAGAACTCGGTGTATACTACACTCTATATTAGGAAAGCCTGACTATTAATGTCCTTCGGCAGGATTCTGTCCCAGAGAGCACCGGCCGTTAACGCCCTGTCCATGGAACTAACCCTAAAAAATCGTTACCTAATGCTTGCTGTATCTTATCGCTAGCGCCTGCTGTACGTACTTATATACACTGCGGGAAAAAACCTCACCAAACTCCGGTGGAAAATCCACCAGCTATTGTCAGCCGGTGGATTTGTGGATACGTCGCACACGATGCCGGTGAGCCCACCATCGTCCGTCGTCTCGTGAGTTGGACGCGGAGGAAGCGCGATGCTCGAGGTTGAACGTTGAACTCCAGGGAGAGAGGGTACCTAATGTGGGTGTCCGTGTACATAACGGGTACGCGCAGAGGCAGTACGATGCTCACGACATCGTACGTCGCACGCCCGTCGTCGATAAAGCCAGGTGCGGGCTGTGAAGACCGCGGGGCCCCTCAGTCGCCGAGCGCACCACCCCCAGCCCCCGGTCGACGACGACATCCGTGCAGACTCGCAAGACCCCGCGGGAACCGCTGCGCTACGCCTCGCCTGGCTCCGACGTCCTGCACGTCTGGGCGTGACAGCACCCCAGGCCCCAGGCTCCCTAGACCCCGTGGTGTCGCACAGGCTACCCCCGCGCGCGCGGCCTGACCACTTCCTTTCATGACCTGGTTAGCCACCCCACCAGCCCATCCTTCACGGGCCCGAGCGATCCGCCGGCGTCGATTGATGACACCCTGATGGATTCTACTCAAACAACTCAGACCTGGTGAAGTATGCCCCAGGTCACACCCACCACGTCTCCAAAAAGAGATGTGCCCAAAACCCATAACATATGACCCCATTGGTGATGTATGTAGGCATGTCACCAAGGGCTACCTCACACGGTCATTGACACATATGGTGAATGACCCAGCGCTAGCCAATGCTCTTGCCACTATGCAAGATGCTTACCTCACCAGCAAGCAGGAGAAGGAGAGTCAGATGGTGATTCAACCAGCGCCATCCATGTCATTGCCTCCGCTGGCAATGACAGTTCCTCATCATTACCCAGGGGAAGGGGGATGTCAGGGGACAGCCTGGTGGTTTCTTTTATTTCTTTTATATTTTGCCTTCCTCCTCCTTCACCTGTTTGTCCTCACTTGTTCGTCCCTTCTCTTATTTCTGACATGTTCCCCCACCCATGTTCATGTCCGGTATAGGGATGCACACCATGCCGTACATCCACAGCTGTACAGTGCTGTATTATGGCCACGGCACCCGTACCATCAAGGGTCTGTGTGCTGTGCCGACGGTACGGTATATGGTACGGTTTGACACCGTATATACCGTACAAATACGGCTGTGTACGGTATGTATACAGCATGCATCGGTAAACACCGAAAACCTGTTAGCCGAGCCAAAAACACATTGCCTGACGGGTGCTACTGCTGGCATGTACATTGGGCATGCCTAATTAGTCTGCATAGGCTGACATAAAGTGCAGCTACCTGTGTAGGCCGCATAGGCGAGCATACTAATATAATGCAACGTCATAGTCTACACGGATTGGTCACTAACCGATCTTCCAATAGCCCCACCGTATAATATTTCCATCGACCATAATACGGCCAGTACGGTACCCATACCGTACCCTCAGAGGGGAGAGGTCTTGATCATATGGACGGCATACGGTCTGCCGTATCCGTCAACTTGCCGTACATTATATGGCCGTGGCCGTAATATGGACGGTGTGCATCCCTAGTCCGGTAGTCTGGCCTGCTCAGTATCTGTATAGTTAGTTGCTTAGGTAAGGGGATCCTCACCCTATTCTCTTTGGATCCCCCTTACCAGGTACGTAGGTCACCTATGTAGTTACTGAGTAGTGTCTTATATATCTTTGGATCCCCCTTACCAGTGCTCTGTGTGACTTTCCACGAGCAGGTAAGGTTGCCCTTACAGGGGAACTCCTCCCATATGGAGATCCACTCTCCATGATGGGCTGCCTCCCACAGCCCCTGGGTAAGAAACTGCTGCCACACTCAGTGGTTCAACCTCTGCAATGTCAATCAGTAGTGTTGTTTACAGTTCAGTTTGGATTGGTCCGTTCAGGTTCAGTTCCAGTTCCACTCAGCATTGGAACCGGTTCCATGGACTGAGCAGGAGCTGTAAGAGTGTGATAATAGAGTGTGATAATTATATGACTATATGAGTATCACTCAGTAAATGTGTCGTTGCAATGTATTATATTATTTACCTATACGAGTATCACTACAAATGGTATAGGTGAGTTGAAATAAATATGAGACTAGTAATAAGTGTCTTACCTCAGTAAATGCATTGTTGCAATATATTGAGGTAGAGTGGAAACATACTATCTACTTTATAGTGTTTAAAGAACAATAGGAATAAAAGACAATAGGGATAAAGAACAATGGAAATAATGCACAATGGAACTGCGCATTGGCTGTGTCACAATGGGGTGACACCGGGTGACGCGGTTTGCTCCTAGCTTACACGTTCATTCCTACAGGAGCTGTGGAATTTGGAGAAATGTGGACTGGTTCAGACCGACTCTGAGCCAGTTCATAACCGGCTCATATTTTGTTATTTTGTTCATAGCAGGCAGAGATAGATTGGAGATAGCTACTACACTACATACTTCAGTTGCAGCCGCACTAGCCTTGGTGGGCTGGAGAGGCTGCCGAACTGCTGTACAGTTGCTAACCATGCCTTTTTAAAAAGAACCTACCATTTGCTCTATGAATCAGTCTCCTAGCCCAAGGGACCCCATATCTGTTCATTCTTCGCAGCCTGAAGAGACTCTGGGTGCAAAGAAAGAACAGAAACAGAAGCGGCCCCAAGGCCCTATTGTCATATCTGACGAAGAAAAGGAGACAGGTACTTACAATGTCCTTCATCACTAAGGATTTCTTGGTGGCTGAGTTTCTCCTAGATGTTGAGCTTCTTTCAGGGGAGGAGGCTGAGGCTGTAAAGGAAAGTGTGTCTTCAATATTGCACCCATTTGACTGTGGAAACACTCACATGGATGGGTCCCAGAAAGCCACAAGCGTCGTAGGACCAATAGATCAAATGGGAAGTCAAAAGCAGGGCAACCAGGTATTCTAGGGAAACTCCATAAATGGGGAATAAAGAGCCCAATAAGGGGTATGGCAGCGATGAGGGAGAGAGTGATGACCCTGAGGTTATTCTTGTTGAAAGGAAAAGAAGAAAGGGAAGGGACACCGCACCAATTAAGTTGTTCTACACCAAGCTGGTTCTGAGCGACCAGGGTGACGTCAGGTATTGCAAGGTCTGCAAGTGCGTCATCTCATGTTATTGTGTTCCATTTGAAGGGAACTCACCATGCTATCAGAAAGATTAAAGAACACAAGGCTGCTTACCGAGTGAGTGAGTACATGGCCAAGACTGGGAACATGGCCCTAGTGAAACATTTGAAAAAACATCCACCAGCCTGGGATCAGTATCAGGAGATACTGCTTGGCCCAGGCAAAGTGACTCACAAGGTAAACCAAGGGTTGCCTGATACGTGCCTCTTGTTCTTTTGCGCATTGTTCTTAGGTCTACCCTGCACCTGTTACGATACGATCCGTCGTAAGGTTGACTGAGGTCGGGGACGAAACCCGAGTCAAGGTCCGAGGTTACAGGGCGAGGTTTGGATGGGGAAGTCGGAGAGGGACTTGGCTTCAGCTTATGTGCTGCGCCGACCCTACGCACGAGTCCCAACTTCGGAGGTAAACGAATAAGAGGCGAGGTTCTAGCTTAAGAGGCGAGGCGTAGAAACTAGCTAGGGATCGAAGGGACACGATAGTTGATTTTCAGACTGAGGAGTAGGAATGCATACAAGGGGGTTATATACGGACGAGGTGCAAGTCAGGGGCGAACGGATTAGTGGAGGTCAGGGCGAGGTAATATACGAATGATGCGTGATGGAGCGGAATCAGTAACTAAGGGGATACGGGCATGGGATCAAGGTCGGATATGAGTTCAAGCTCGGGCTCGGGCTCGGGCGCGGATAAGTATCATATGTACTCGGGCACGGATATCACAAGGCTTGGGGCTCGGAAGAAGGTTCTACCGGTAAGTAGCCGGCCAAAGGCCGGGTCCTTACAGCACCCCCTTGTAGTTCCTCTTGTTCCGCATTAGTTACTTACTCCATTTATCCTAGTTACCTTTGCTCACACCAGAATGGCTTACCTCTACCTTCTGACATGTTGTCTCAGCTCTTTGTATAAAACCCAGTCATGTATGCCTCTTCCGCAATCAGATAATCAACTTCAATATGTGACTCCCTTTGCACTGTTTCCTGTTCTTATCACAGTGAGTACTTGCAAGGCCTCTGTCTCTCTGGCATCCATCTTCCGACTCAATTTCTGATATCCAACTTAACTCAAATATTGAACCCTTACCCACTTCAGTTACAATACTCAACCTCTTCTGACTTCCGATCTCTGATCTCTGAAATACTTAGGATGATAGTTTGGGGCACAACATACAGTTGAACCTGAGATAACACATACCTGAGATAACCCATACTCGGCTACATTCCATACTTTTGGCTGTCCACTGAGATGTTTCATAATTAAGCTGATCAACTCTGCCATAACCAATAATACATGATCGGATGGCGGTAGATAACCCATGAATTTATTAAAATTTATCTATTTTTGGAAAAAATAACTCCAAAAATTGCTAAAAAAAACTTCATGTGTGCAAGTGTCTGACCAAATATGACCCTGCTGCCACTTAAACTGCTGAAAGCTGGCTTTGTTAAGCTTACTGCCAATGTCAAGCTCATGAGCTGGAAGTTGTGCTGAGAAAATTTGGTTGTGAGACACATCTCAAGCACACTCTCTCAATGGAGACATCAAAAATAACTGATTACTTCTCTTAAAAACACTTGTAGATAGCATTAAAAGTGTCTCTATATTCATCCAAAGGTTACTTCAATTCGTCACGTGATAATCCTGGATTTAAGCGCCCAAAAGGTCCTCCGTGCTTTCCCATACTCTGTGACAACCCATGCCTTGAGGCGTCCATGTAAGGGTATGGATTATCTCAGGTTTGACTGTATAAGTTGAAGCCACTGTCCTTTTAGATCCAAACTCCAGGATTCCCAATATGTAACAGGTAATGACTCTACACATATCTCCCATGTCTGTGTATCCCCTACCTCACACATAGCATGTCCTCATGTGTAGCATATCATCACACGTAGCATGTCCTCACACATAGCATGTCCTCACATGTAGTGTGTCCTCACATGTAGTGTGTCCTCACATGTAGCATGTCCCTGGTTTGTAGCATGTCCCCAATGTGTAGTGTGTCCTCAAGTATAGTAGTGTGCATAGCAACTCCCTGACGTATAGTGTGTGCAGCATGTCCCTGGTTTATAGCATGTCCCCAGGTATAGTGTGCATAGCATGTCCTTTGTTTGTAGCCTGCCCCCCAAGTATAGCACATGTAAAATGTCCCTTTTTTGTAGTGTTTTCCCCAGGTATATCATCCATAGCATGTCCCTTGTTTGTACCATGTCCCCCAAGTGTATTGTGTGTAGCATATCCCAAAGTGTAGCATGTCCCCAAAGTGAGCATGTCCCCATATGTAGCATGTCCTCATGCATAGCATGGCCTCACATGTAGCGTGTCATCACATGTAGCATGTCCCCACATGTAGTGTGTCCTTAAAGTATAGTGTGCATGTCCCCATCCCCATGCATAGTGTGTGTATCCCCAAGCATAGCATGCATGTCCCCACATATAGCATGCATGTCCCCAAGAATAGCGTGTCCCCTCAAATAGTGTGTCACCATATAGTGTGTGTAGCTTGTCCCTTCTTTATAGCCTGTTGCCCCAAAGCATGCATTGCATGTCCCTTGTTTGTAATGTGTCCCCCATGTGTAGCATATCCCCAAGAGCCTCAAAGTGAATTTATTGTAGGGGCAAGAGAAAATAGATAAATTTCAGAGGGTTCACAATCAATAATACAGAAATAGACTTATATTTGCAAGGTCATTGATATTTAGCAAAGTCAGAGAAATTTATTCATATCTATGTTTTGACATATATAGTTTGAAAAACAAAAACAAAGACCACATTGCAAGGAGAAACTGTTGTCATTAATTTTGAGCAAACTTATTGATATCTATTTTCAAAAATTTTTCTAAAAAATGTACAGTACATATATTAAAATACAAATGTCTTTAGCCAAGTAAGGAAATTTATTGATACATATTTTCGAAAAATTCTTCAAAAAGTATAAAATACATATGTTAAAGTACATAATATATATATATATAAAACAAATACAGAAACAAAAACACAAAAAATTACATATAAAGTACCTGTCAGATGGAAAGCAAACCACAGGAAGAGAAAGCCAGGCAGAGGCAGAGAGTGTTATGAATGGAGTAGTGTCAGTTCTGATGTAGTACCAGACCCTAGTTAGTTCCGGATCCAGTACCGCATGCGCTAACCCTGAGTTGAGATCTGAGTCGAGCCCCTGACCGGGACTTGCTCGCACCATGTTCTAGCATACTAGTTAAATAGTTAGTAGCGCATGTAGAAGACCTTAGGCAGTTAAACTCCACCTTTGCGTTATTGTTTGAGCCCACTGAGGCTAGTGTTTCTTTTGACTCGATGTTGTTGACAGTCGGTGTTAGTCATAGTTGTCACTGCGCGCGGTGTTAGCGCAAACAACTGTTGTGGCTTTCTCCCCTCAATTCTCTCCATAACTCTCTACGAACCTCACGAACCACTCATGCGTATGCAACCCCGCCGTCAAGACTTTCTACAGAGAGCTGGCCAGCTACAGCAAAGCCAGCCAAAGACAGAGACAGCCAGAGACAGCCAGAGAAAGCCAGAGAAGTCCCCAGGGTAACAAGGTAAAGTGAAAGAAAGATGCAGGGACAGGTTGTGTGGTGTTCCTGGACTTTATACTGTGTGCACGTGTCATGCACAGACCACACTTGCGTATGGATGTGATTGTCGCAAACTGGTCATGTGATCGCTGTGCAGCGTTGGGGGAGCCGCTCACCGCTGACCTAAATTTACCTAATATTAATTGTACTATGTGTAAGCGGCGCCCACAAGCACCACATCTGCTTGTTTCATATAGAGGAACTAGGTGGGTACCCGTGCTTCGTGCGGGGGTGTAGGTCAAACGCATTGGTAAGGTCAAACACCTCAGTAAAGTCACAGGCATTGGGACAATAAAAACTTGCATCAAGAAAAAGTATACTAAGTAAATTGTATCAGGGAAGTGAATGTCGGCGAGTGTCCAGGTACTGCTTAATTCCATCCTTGCTGAGACCAAATTCCATTGTGGTCCAATCATGGCCCTTGTAGAGATACTTGTGGATATACTTGATATGCCTCACATTTATGGTGAGTTCAGGGTTGATGTGACACCAGAGTTTAAGCAAGGGCAGAGCAGAGTATGGAACAACCCATCTGTTGTCCAGCATGTCACCCTTGACATTGTGCTGCCTTCCATCATTGCGACAATGATATCTTGGATATCCAACCTCATTCAGACTGGTTTTCTCACAGAATGGCTTTGGGAAGTTTTTCTTGCACTTGCCATTTTCTATGCAGGGTGCATTTTGATTCATTTCTCCACAGGGACCATGTGTTATCAGCTCACAGACCAACTGGTAGAGGACAGGATGAGTCTCTGGATCAGGGAACTCTGCTGAAATCATTGAATCCACCTCATGTGGATGTCTGATCTTGGAATCTCTTTCAAACCAGATAAGAATATGCATGTGTGGGAGTCCCCTTTTCTGGAATTAAATGGTATGGATGTGAGTGACAGTTTCCCCAAAAATATTTTCCTTGACAATCAAGTCAATGAGGTATTTCTTTTTGAGCTGGAACACCTGCAACACCAGGTCAGGTCTGTCCTGAGGAGTTTGTCCAGGAAACAATGCATCCAATATCTCCTGCCAGTTGGGATTGGCAGTCATGGTAATAAAGAGATCAGCCACACCATACTTCCTTGAAATGGCCAGAGAGTTCTGCAGGTTTTCCTGCATGTCCTGTATCCCCCCCTTGAAATGTGGCAGGCAGAATGGATTTTGTGCCCAAGTTGTTTGCATCTCTGTCATTGTCATTGTGATTAAATGCATCCACCATCTGGTTATACACCTCAGCATGCAGAGTGTGTTGATTTGTCCTGATCCACCTCAGCCTGCTTTGCTCTGCAGTGGCCCAAGAGTCTACAATGTACTGCTGGAATAATTTGCCAGCACGCAGGAGTGTTGTAGGTTCTTCTGTTCTCTGGAAGAGATGATAGGAATGGTACTGAATTTGTGTGACGCACCCACATCGCTCAGGTTGGCCTGGTATTTGGTGATAGCGAATATCTGGTTGCCACCCCAACTCTCCCCTGGGAAAGAGCAAGACATGGTGAAGAGAGGCATAGTTTGGATTTGTATCGAATACCCTTTGGAAAGGTCCACCTTTGAGCTGGACAATAATATCCCTAGGTTGATGGTCAATGCCATCTCCAGAAAGAACCACTGCAATCTCATCTGCAGTAGGGATATGATACCTCCTAGGATCCCTGTGTTCCCTGTATGTGAGCCTAGCCTGGATCTCACCATTCTGTCCCTGAGCTCTGAGCCTCTCAGCTGCTTGTTTACATATGGCGACATGAGGATTGCACACCAGGAGAATTTCCTGCAAGTCTCCCATGATAGTTGGAGACAGACCTTGGTTACGCATCTTCCTCTGTTCCAAAGCCAATGCTAGATCATATATGTAAAGCTGGGCATACAGTATCTCCCTTCCAGGGTTAGTGAGGAGAGAGCCATGAATATGATACAGTCACCCTGTAGCTTGAGGACATATGGACCACGACCCCCCTGAAGCAAACCTTGATCAAAGTTGGCCCCCAAAGGAAGTGAATGCAAATGCAGCATTGTACTGCCTGATGTTCTGGTGAAACTGTTTGACCTCAGGGTCCTCGCCCTCTAAGAGCTGTCTCAATGGCTGAGGGAGCACTGGCAGCTCTGGAAGCTGCACCTTTCCTTCTATACAGCAATCACCAAATCTGGGCTGCACATTTGTAAGGAAGTATATTCCCAGGGGGGGGGGTCCACAAGACCCCACTGTATAGTAGTGCATGGGAACTGCCTGGCAGTTCCCCAGCTTAACTTTTACCTGTCGCCGTCACTACGTAGCATCTGAATTACCACAAACTGGTTGAATTCAGCGTGCCCTTGTGATAAACAGGTATCAAGCCACTTGTGAACCTTCTGCAGTCTTGTGAAAAAGACTGCAGTGCAGACGGCGGTTCACCGTTGAGAACACTGTCGCTGCGATGTTTTCATTGCAGGAATACTCCAAGTCAGAGTTGGACTCAATGATGGAGAGGAGGAAAGGACGACTCACTTGCTGGGTGAAGGCGTGCGAGATGACGCCCAATGAGGCGTGGTTCTGGGCAGAGGCCAGCGAGGAGCATTGGCAAAGCCTCTGCAGGGCCATGGACGAATGTGATGGCGTCCCTCTGGGATGCATCCATGCGCCACGGCACCCCCAGCCACGCCAGGCCTCCCAGCAGCCAGCCAGCCAGGTCGGCCACACTGGGCGTGATGCGTGATGTGATGCCACGCTTGTCGACGCTGCCTCCACTGCCCACACCATGCATCCACGCTCCAGGTCGCCCCAGGCTCCCATGGATGACGGCACATGCCCAATGGCATGCGCATGCACCCTGGGGAACCCCCAGGAGGTCCCCAGGACCGCGGAGGACCCGCGTAAGCCGCCCTTGCGGCGCAGCGTCATCCGTGCGCCCCAGGTGCAGCGCCGGCCACCCTGCTCGCTCCCAGCAAGCGGGAACGGTGGTGCACGCTCCTTGGAGTGTGCATCCACCTCTGGGGACTGTCCAGAGGTCCCCAGAGCTGGCCAGATGTCGTGCACGCTGTGCCCGGCGTGCAGATGTCTGCGCGCCCCAGGACACCGCGCAACGTCATCCCTGGCGGCACGGGGCCACAGGACCCGCCCCAGATGCCCTGATTTCTGGGAGCGAGCAGGGATGGTGGTGCATGCTCCCTAGAGTGTGCATCCACCTCCAGAGGTGGCCTGACATCACAAACACCACGCCCGGCGCGTGATGTCATCCGTGGGCCCTGCCTGCTCCCAGCTAATGGGAACGGTGGTGCACACTCTAGGGAGCATGCATCCCCGTCCAAGGCGGGCCTCATGCAGCGCCTCAGCTCCCCAGCGGGCTTATATGGGGCACCCATCCGTGCGACAGGACCGGCCCGCCGCCGTGTCCACGTTCGCGTGTGGCCCCAGAGGCAGCCCCGCCAGCCCCGCTATCGCCCTTTAAGTGGGGAGGGTGCGGCATGCCCCAAGGGGCATGCACCCGCACCTGGGGACCTGCCAAAGGTCCCCAGAGGCTCTGGGTCATGACCACCTGCAGAGCCACCCCCTGTTGCATGTCATCCACATGACATGTGGAGCCCCCAGCAGGCTGGGAGGCCCTATCGCACGGCTGAAAAAGCTGTGCGGCTGCCTACATCACGTGCCTGAGGTGCATGCGAATGCATATCCATTGTGTCCAGGTCTATGGACACAATGCCCAGCGGCTGCATGCAGCCGCTGGCCCATTTAGCATGAAGCAGTCAAATATTTTGACTGCTTTGGTAACTTCCTTGCGTAGGACTCCTCCGAGTCCTATGGATGACATCATGTCACAAAGCGGTCAATTACTGACCGCTTGGTTATCCCTTGCGTAGGGCCCGGCGGGGTCCTATGGCCGCATAGCTGCTATCCTTTGCAGTTAGGCACCAATGATGATTAGATCATTGGCTGTTCAGTTCCCCACCAACATCACCTGTTTGTGGGCTTGAGAGCACCCAAGTTGTTCTCAACCGTGGGTTTCGGTTCAGAGGGGGAAGAACCATGCCCCCAAACCAACCAACCACCCACTACAACCACTGGTGTTCAGAATGCTGAACACCAGAACAGATGTGTTGGCACAGTGCCAACACATCTGCCATGATGCCATGTCATGGCATCATGCCATTCATGTCAGATCTGAGGCATCAGATCTGCTGTTATTCTGAGGTACATCAGAATGACCTAGTCCGCACACCCATCCCTTTCTCAAGGTCAAAGGGGTTCTCCTTTTGGCTCACCCGGTGGGTTCATTCTAGAAGGGGAGGGTGTAAGGAAGTGCATGGGAACTGCCCGGCAGTTCCCCAGCTTATCTCTACTTGTAACTGTCATTACATCATACTAGAATCACCACCGTTTGGTTGAGTTCTGTTACCTTGTAATACCACAAGTCATAAGCCAAACATCTTACAACATTTGAGGATTTCTGCAGGCGTTCTGCCATCCAGTGTAATGCTCGACAGTTAGGGCAGGGGATATCCATGGGACCCAGATCATGACACTGCACATCTGCCTCGATTATTCTAGAGCGACCAAGTGGAATAGGAGGAGGATGCTGCCGAGGAGCAGGGACTGGCTGAGGAGGAGCAGGGAGTGGCCGAGGAGGAGCAGGGAGTGGCTGAGGAGGAGCAGGGAGTGACTGAGGAGGAGCAGGGAGTGGCTGAGGAGGAGCAGGGAGTGGCTGAGGAGGCTGCCAAGGTGCAACGACTGGTTGAGGATTGGGAGCTGGTGGTTTATTAGCTGGTATGATTGGCTGAGGTGGAGGTCTAGGAAGTGCATCTGCTCCTTGCCTTAGTGCATCTGCCTGAGCCCGCAATGCTGCAACCGCTGCAGAACCTACTACAGGAGGTCTAGGAGCTGGTTGTAAAGGTGCCTGCCTGTGTCCTCCCAAGGGCTGTGCTGGGATAGGCTGTATACCAGCAGTGTGAGCATGCAAATCTGCCACTGCTGTAGAGCCTACTACAGGATGTCCAATTCCAGCCGCCTGAGCACACAACTGAGCAATTGCTGCAGAACCTACTACAGGAGCTGGCTGTCCAGGGTCAGGCCTATTTCTTCTCAGGGGCTGTAATTGTGGGATAGCTGCTAACTGAGCATGAAGGGCTGCCACCTGCTCTTTGGGACTGGGATAAGGTGGATATGATGGCCCTGCAAGCATAGGACAGTGCGATGACAGCCCTGCAGGCATAGGAGGACATGACAGTCCTGCCACAGGTTGTTGAAAAGGATCAGCCACATTGCTTCTAGGAGGAGGGTGAGGGATGGCGAAAGGCGGTGGTGGAGTGTAAGGATGTCGATCTTAGGACCTTGTATCACAAGGGCACTGCAGAACTTGACCAATGAGTGGTATTCTGAATGCTACGTAGTGACAGGTAAGAGTAAGATGCAATGGGAACCGCTGGCCGGTTCCCACGCATAAACTATACAGTGGGTCCCTAAGGGGCCCACTGGGATTATGTAACAACTATTGTACATGTAGATACACGGGTTATTTACACCCTCCCCCTCTATAGACAACTATAGGGGTTAACTATTACTCATAGAGGTCATCCATGAGGGAGTCCTCTAGAGTGGCCGATACGATGACATCGTCGTCGTACGGGGCCCGTGGGGCACGTGACTCCTCCAGGGGCACCTCCGCATCATCGGTGGTGATGGGGTGAGGCTGGTTGGCCTCGCCACTAGCAGCGGTATCCGCTTGGGTGATGAGGCCAGCGTCCTCGCGGAGCATGGCCTCAACAGCCGGGTCCTCAGTCTGAGGAGGGGGCCGGAAGCGCGCCAGCTCTTGGTCAAGCTGAGCATGAGTGAGGGGTAGCGGCACCGCGGCCCTCACATGGCTGGTCTCAATGACCTTTTGTTGGCCCTCACGGGCGGCAGCGCTGAATGCCGCGCTGGTGATGCTGCGCTGAACGTAATGTTCAATGCGCGCCGCTCGCTCGCGAGTGACTCCCGCGTAGCGGGCCAACCATCTCGCGATCTCCGCGAGTGGGATGTCGGGGCCGGCTCGGCCCTCCACAGGGAATGGGCCCGTTATTGAGTGCCGCAGGGTGGTGCTCTGAGGCGTCAGCACTTCCCTGGTGTCGACGAGGCTCGACCATTGGTCTGTCGAGCCGAAGAGGTCGAGTAGCCTCGCCCTGAGTGGTGAGGTGACCCCTTTGACCCGGGCATGAGGGCCTTCAACCACATCCAGACGTCCATGTTGTCTAGGTTGAAGGTGCTGTCCGCGTTGTCACGGATGGCGGATGGGATCCCTTCAGGGTTGTGTATCCAACCCTTCAGGATGGCTGCGATGTCGTGCGGGGTGCCGTCCGCTATCACGAGACAATCCCTTTTGGGATTGCGAGCGCATTGTTCACGCTCGACGCATTTGAATACGCCAATCATCTCACGCGTACGCGTGAGCTGCGGCGTTTCTTTTGCCCGTGCTATGAGTTCGACGAAGCCTGGGTCGTCGAGTGGGCAGACGTCGTACCATTGAGTACGACGCTGTTGGGCCTTTCCTACCGGCCGTGGTAGGAGGCCCGCCTCAGAGATTGGCAGGTCTCCGAGTGGCATGATCACTCCCTCCCCCGGGTAGGGAGGGTGAACTGTCCCCACCGGTGGAGGCAGGGCCACGCCAGGCCCGATGTACTGGGCCTCAATCTGTGCTACCCGCCGTTGAAGGGCGGGGTCGTTGATGGTGTGCGACGGTGACGCCGCTAGGTAAGCGCTAATTGCGCTTTCCTTCGCAATGGCTAGCCCATTGACGGTGTGGGGGGAGCTGCGCAATTTCTTGCGCTTTTTCTTTGGCTGTTCCGCCAGCCGCTGTGCCCGTTCGGGGTCGTACGTCTTCCAGACGGATGAGTCGGACTCCCATCCATCTGGGACGCCATACGCAGAGTCGGAAGGTGCGCTATGCCCTTCCGTTGTTGTTGTTGTCGGGGTCGGTGCCAACAATCGGGACGCTAGCCCCGATGTTGCGCGCGCTGGCAGAGGTGCCGTCGCACGAAGTGATGATGGCCCGCCACTGGGTCTGTAGCCGGGTCATGTCGCGGCCTTTTTGAGGCAACGTGGGCCAGGGTAACCTGGAGCTGGGCTGCGCTTAGCTGTTGCTCCAGTTCCTTGATCCTTGCGCGCTCGGTTGCGAGCACGTCGTTGCGGTCCTCGACCGCGCGTTCCAGCTCCTTGACCTCCTTTTTAATGTCATGGATGTCCCGGAGGGGCTCCTCCCGCGCGTCACGCGCGATGCCCCGTGGGAGCCATCCCCAGGCTGCATTGACGGCGTCGCCGATGTCCTCATCTCGCAATTTGACCTTGCGGGTGCCAGTCGCGGCCCTAAGGTGCGCGGCGTAGTCCGCGCATGTTGAGCAATTGTCCGGGTGGACGATGGCGAGGGCGTCCTCCCAGCCCACAATCATCCAGTGCTCCTGGTCTATTGGAGCACGGAGAATGTCTGCGGCCCCTTGTCTCGGGGCCGATTTCTGCGTTGTGGACGTTGATGGGTCAACGTCCATTCCATCTTTGGGGGCATCATCTTCGTGGGTAGATGATGGTGGTTGCTTCCAAGAAGCGATGCGCCCTCGGAAAGATCCGAGGTGAAAATTTAACCGCGCCGTGGCCGGCGCGTCACGTGGTCTACACGTGACAGACACGTCTAGCGGCGTCTGGGGAGGTCGCGTGGCTTGCCCACCCCCCGAAGCTCTAGGTAGCTATCTAGGGCTTCGAGGTCCTTGCAGGACGACATGGGTTCCCATGTCACATCGCCTAGGGTCCAATGGACCTGGAACTCCAGGTCCATCGAGTTTATCCATCGATGTGCGATAATCTCGTCGACAAGCCACTCCTCGTCGTCATTTGCTCCGAAGTCATAAAATGACTTGGCCTCGCGACAAGGGAACAATTCGTCGTTGTTAGCCTCATATTGCCGCACGAGACTTGAATGGAAGACCGGTGAAATGCGACGGCTTTTCAGTTCGTCGGAAGATCGAGGGTCACCGTCGAGGCGTCGTTGTGAGCCTCGACGACGCGGTACGGTCCGATGTACCGCGGGACTAGCTTTCTGGCTCTTCCTTTCGGGAGAGTTAGGTTTTGTGTCGAAAGGTAGACGCGGTCGTTGGCCACGTACCTGTCGCTCGCCATACATTTCTTATTTGCGTGAAACGTTTGCGTCACTCGATGCTCTATGATTGCATCGTGTGCTGCCATCAGGTTCCATTTTGCCTGATGTGCGAATCGGGCCACCCCCTTGAACGGGGTGTCCGCGGATATGGGGAGGTCTATCCACGGCATATAGCCGTGGTTCAGCTCGAAAGGTGCGAATCCTGTGGTCGCGCTGATGTTGCTGTTGTGGGCGACCTCAACCATTGGGCATTTCACTGCCCAATCCTTCTGATCGTCTCTGATGACCACGCGCAATATCTGGCCGATCGAGCGGTTTGCCCGCTCGGTGGCTCCATCCGTTTGTGGATGGAAGGCAGTTGACATGAGGAGCTTAGTCCCCATGAGTCGCTGGAGTTCACGCCAGAAGATCGACGTGAACTTTGAGTCTCTGTCCGAGACGATGGAGTCGGGAACTCCGTGCAGTCGGATGACCTCTTTCAGAAACAGCCAGGCTACTCCCTTGGCTGACACGCTCGTCGTGGTTGGCACGAGGTGTACAAGTGACGTTAGTCGGTCGATGACTACCATCAGGTAGTCACAGTCGTTGGACTTGGGCAGGGGCCCCATGAAGTCGATGCCAATCGACTGCCACGGCATATCCGGAATGGGTAGGCTGTGTAGTAGGCCTTTGGGCCGTTGTGGCCCGGTTTTCGTCATCTGACACCTCGCGCACGATGTGCAGAACGCTTCTATGTCTGGTTCATGCCCGGCCACCAATATGCTCTTCGAAATAGTTCGAAGTCTTCAGATGGCCGTAGTGGCCGACTATCTGATGTGCCCGATCAATGATAATTTCGATCAGCCTCCTTCCCCCTTGAAGAACAGAGCGGGGGACAGCAATGACGTCTCTCTTGAGCTGATTCTTAGTCCAGATCAGCCCATCCCGGATCCCGAATCTCAGGTGCGCGTCCGGGTGCGCCATGATCTTTGTGAACATGGTGTCCCTATGGTACGCATCTCATAGGACCTTAGACAGGTCTACACCTTGCTCGACGATCCGGCGCAGGGGTGTGCCGTCATTCCCTGCGGCGATGGCTCTGACGTCATCGCGTCGTCGCTGGACGTGGCAACGATTGTGGTCTCTGGTGAGCCCTCATTTAATGCGGCGGCTTCTGTTACTCTCGCCTCTGTCTTCTCAGCGAGGCGTTTAGAGCATCTTGTCGCCGCTGTTCGCAGCTTGACATACCGGTCGGTGGGCAATAACTCACCATCCGGGTCTAAACGCGCATCCGCGTTCACGAAGATGTGGTCCGGGTGATTGTCATCACTCGTGTCGCTCTCGTAGTAGCGCGACAGGCAGTCCGCTACCTTGTTCTCTACACCGTCTACATGAACGGTGTTGAAATTGAACCGGGATAGAAACTCCCACCATCTGACCTGTTGGTCAGACAGGCTCTTTTGGGTCTTGAAGTACTTGAGTCCCTTGTGGTCTGTGACGAGGGTGAACCTTCGCCCCAGCAGTTTGTCCTCCCATTTCATGAGAGCCTCGAGCACCGCGATCGTCTCGTGCTCGTGAGTCCGGTAGTGTTGCTGAGCAATGCTGAACTTCTTTGACAAGAAGCCGGCTGGTCGACAAGTTTTCCAGTCAGGACCTTGGCCGTAGACCGCACCGACGCCGGCTTTTGATCCGTCGGTGATCACCCAGATCGGCTCTGGGCACCTTGCGTCTACTGGACACAGGATCGGGGCCTTACAGGCCAACACCTTAATGCTTTGCCAGCATTTGTCGAGCAGTGGTGTCCATTCGAATGGACGGTTATTACGCGCACAGCCCGATAGCGGGGTGGTATATGCGCTAACATCCGGCATGTAGTGTGCCAGATACTGTACGAGCCCGAGGAAACGCTGGACGTCGTTGAACGTCCTTGGCCTGCGCCACTCGCGGATGCGTTGCATCTTATCCTCGTCGGCATGTACCCCTCGGCCATCGATCATATGGCCGAGGCACTCCATTCGGATGGAGTAGAGGTCCACCTTTTTCTTGCTCAGAAAGAGGTGGTTCTTCCTCAGTCTGTCAAAGACGATGTAGAGGTGCTCTTATCCTCTTGTATTGAGAGCGAGAATATGAAGATGTCATCCATGTATACATGGACGAAGCGACCTATGCAGTCGCGGAAAATGGCTGTCATCAGCCGTTGGAATGTTGATGGGGCGTTACAGTCCCCCATCTGTATCACCTGGCTCCTGAAGGTGCCGAGGATCGTGGCAAAGGCTGTCTTTGCTATGTGATCTGGATGGATCCGGATCTGCTCGTATGCTTCTGACATATCGAGTTTAGTTCGATATCGGCAGCGAGCCATGTCGCTGCGTATGATATCCTGATCCGGGAAGGGCGTGATGTCCTTCACCATGTTTTCGTTCTGCTGGCGCAGATCGAAGATGGTTCTCAAGGTACCGTTCTTCTTCGGCACACACAGCATGGGCACCGCCTGCTGCGCTACTGCCGGAATCCACCACTTTGCAGGGGTGTATCGTTCTATCTTTGCCGACAGTTCCTCTCGGAAGTGTTCGGGGCATTTCGGTAGTCGATACCGCATGTGCTTGTTGGGATAGATGAGGTTGATCTCATGGTTGTGTAGAGGACAGGAATTATAGGCAGTAGGACTGGACTTGTTGTTCAAAAGAATAGACTAGAAATTAATTCACTCTCTCAGTGAATTTAGTTGTCACTATAAATATATTATACACTACCTAGAAATTAATTCACTACAGAGAATTTCTAGGTCAATAAATCGAAGGACCACTAGACTAATTTACTTGCCTCTCTCAGTGATTTAGTTGTCACTGAGAGAGGGGGAAATCTGTCTCACTGTGCATGTACTACTACCCGGCCCTTTAGCGCCCAAGAGCTCGCGCATCGAAGTCATTTCAGACTCCGCTGGGTGCAGCCGCCTGTGAAAATAGAAATAACAAAGTGGAATGGAGAGGTAGAGAGTAACTGGAAAATTTCGAAAATAAACAGAGAAATGAATGCATGGTACAAGAACAATATGAGAAGAAATTGAAACACCATACAGTAAATTGAATATATTATGCTTGATTTTGGTGCAGGAGCATAAATGCACCCAACAGGTTGATCTCCCGCAGTGGCGGGAGTTCTAATGGAATTCCACTGACTAGGTCAGTGATCCTTTCCATCCATTCCTCGCGGAGGCGAGGAAGGTCATCATCCGTGAGGATGATGGTAGTGGTTGGCTTAGAAGCCATTAGGCGTTGTTGGCGTCTATTAGGTCCGCGGCGCACGGGCCCGCTTTCCTCTTTCCTATCACTTTCACCGTTAGGTGAGAGCGTCTCTCCCTACGACTGTAGGGTGAGTTTGAGGACGAGTCGTTCCGCGACTCCTCCTCCTGGCTTCAATGAGCCAGGTTCGGCGTCGGCGCTTGGGTGATCCTGCTCACCCATGGCCCTTTGTCCTCGTTCTTCGATTTGTCGTCGTTGAATGAGACCTTGCCCGTGGGGATCACCTCGTTTCCCTTGCAGATCGTCCCTGGGCTCGAGAAGTCCAGGTTATGCCGAATCTCCTTAGGAACGGTGTCCCTAAGATTGCGTCGTAATATTCGACGTTTGCTATGTTGAAATATTGTCGTATGTCCCACGACCAAACTTGATGGTCGTGTTCGTTCCATAGTTGATCGTGGAACGGCTGCCTATGCAGGCTAGCTGCAGCGTGATTGGTTGCTCCAGGGAGAACATCTTCATCCCTGTAGCTCACATGAACTCAGGGGACAGCAGTACCCCTTCGCTGCCGCTATCTAGCAGGCAGTGGGCTTTTACGCCGTTTATTTCCCAGTACCCCGATAGGGTACAGTTCTCACTACGCGGACGTGTTGGCCACGTTCTGTGTTTGCTTCGGTGGTGATACACCGGCTCGGACGCCTTGTCTGGCGTGTCGATGTGCGTGCCGCCATGACTTTCGTGGCGGTTTCATCTTCCAGCGCGAATCTGATCGCGCTGGACCTGTAGGTGGTGTCCTCCACCTCTTCGTCCCATTCATAGTATTGGGACGGCTCAGGGTCCCACTCTTCAGCGGGTGTGTCTCCGTTATCCGGAGTGGCATTGGGTTGGGGATCACCCTCCCCCTCTTCATCAATCTGTTGAAGAGAGTTTTGATCGGGATCTGTCTCCGGATCCTCGGCTTCACCGTCGTGCCTCACGGCCGCTGTCCTTATACCGGACCTAAGCCGGGGGCATTCTGCCTTCTTGTGGCCAGGTTGGCCGCATTCAAAGCATGTGGTGTTGCTTTGGCTGCCGCTGGGCCTGTCATTGGGCCGGCCCGATGTTTTCGTCGGTGGGGCAGGTTGCGGGGACAATCCTGACGCTTGAGGCTGTTTAGCTTCAGGCGGGCGTCCAGCTTGTGCTGGGCGTGAGGGCGGTAGCCGTTGACCTGTTCCGCTTCTTGCGAACAGGCTGGGCTTGGTCAGGCCCGTTTGTGTCAACGGCTTGCTCCCTGTGAGCCGGGCGGCGCTTGCCGTTGCTGCTGCGCTTTCTGCGCGGCGCATCCCCATGTTATATCGGGATGCCTCCTCGATCATCCGGGCCATCTCGAAGAGTTGCTCTATTGAGCTGCTCTCGGCATTATAGCCCTTTTTGAGGACCTCGTTGCGCAGCGCCGATACGAACCGTCTCCGGAACGTGTACTCGTCTGGCGGCTGTATCATACGTGCCACGTATTTCGTGAGCTCGTTCAGCATCTCCTGAACGGTTTCATGCCTTGCATGACCGCGTCGAACTTATTCGATGCGTGATGGTATGTCAGTGTGTGCAGGAACCTCTTTTGAAGGCCTTGCATCACAGATTCCAGCGTCCAGATGCGGACCTGGCGATCAAAGCGTTCAACGTTTCGAAGGAACCACTCCTGGGCTTCGCCAGTGAGGTGAGTGCCCACATAGCCGACCTGCGTGTCAATGCTGGTTGGCCCTAGGAGGCAGTTCATTTTTAGCCATCGTAGGATGGCTGCCACGAAGATTTCAAACTCTTCGAGGTCCATCCCCCTGCATATGGCTCGGGGTGGGCCAACTTTACGCCGGCCTTCGCTAGCACAGACTTCTCCGGGTCTGTGTCCGCGGCGTCTGCTAACGCCACGCGGATCATCCGTGTGATCCCATCATACGGCTCCGTTGGTACGACGTCGGCCTGGTCAGGGATTCCCTGGCCTTCCGTTGGGGCCATGGATCGCTCGCGTGGTTGTGATGCCACGCGGGGTAGGCTGTTATATGCCCTGACGGGCCCCGGGCCCGGATCGGGCTCGGGATCGGGAGCATTTTGTGCTCTCGGTTCCGGGGGTGTTTTGTGCCTGGTGTCCCCGGTCAGCCCCGCGTTGCGGATCCGTAGCCTGCTGTTGTAGGCTGCGCGAGCTTGCCGTGCGTCCTGCATGGCTTGCATGAGCTGCTCGTCGGGAAACTGAGCGGTGTGGCTGTGGGCCACCGTCTCTTCAGCGTTCTTGGCTAGTAGCTCGAGTGCCCGTGTGTGGCGGCGCGTGGCTGCGGCTTCTTTACGCTGCCAGTGTGCGACTTCAAGCTCTAAGCTCTCGGTCGTCGTTTCAGAGTCAGGCTCTGAGGCGACCTGATCCCTAACGATCTGTTGGATCGTTTTACGGCTGTCCGTTGGGGCAGCCAGCTGCTCCTGAGGTTCGTTCCCGAACCTTATGTCCTGTTCGACCGGGACGGTTGGCGGTGGCATTCGCTGTTTGTCTCGCTCCTGTCAGCGCGCGTCGCGACTGTGTTCGTTAGCTGCGGACTGTCGCGAGCTCGGACGAGTTGCGTCGCGTTCCCCGCGTGGGCGGAGTGCTTTCTGGACGTCCTCCAGCGTGGCTGCGTCTTGCAGCCTGATCTCCTCCGCTGGTGGAGTTCCTTGCCGATTGCCATTAGGGAGGCGGTGGCGTTGTCAAGCTGCGATGCCAGCTGATCGTGCTTGTGGCGCGTCAGCGTGCTTCGGTGCAGCGTAGCCTGCACCTGTTTGTTCAGGCCTCTGCCGTCTCGTGGTCGATGGCGTGAGCCCTCAAGCTCTTGCGACTAGAGCTTGAGTATTCCGAGTCCTGACCATCGTCTGGGGCTCGTCTCTTTTGCCGTCGTCCTCCTTCAGGGACGATCGTCATCGCTTACTTCGTGAGCGTCGGTTGAGTCGTGGCTTTGTGCCCGTCTCGACGTTGTTGCTCTACCGTCTGACGACAGCGAGAATTCTCTGCCCTTTCCTTTGTCCTCGGGCAGAGGGAGATGGGGGGCGGTGCTGCTTGTCGCTCGGCGTCGTCTCTTCTTCGGCCACGCTCGACGAGACGTGGTCGGGGTTTTCCTCGTTCTCTACTGAGTGGACGAGGGCGGTGAGATCAACGATCTCTCCGTCTTCTATCGTCCTGGTCTCTTGGTCCAGGATAGCGTCAGCCGTCGTGTCGCTGGGCTGCGCCTGGGGTGTGGACCTCGAGCTCGTCGCTCGTGTCCGTCTTCGACTGCGTGGAATCATCATGCTCGCAGCCGACAGTAGAGGGTCTACTGGAGGGTCTCAACGATGTTTAGTCGTCGATGCAGCAATCCTTTTCAAGATTGCTTCGAATCCACTATCGGTTGGTCGCGTGGCGATCAACCGCAGGATAGTTCAAAAAGGTGTAAGGATGTCGATCTTAGGACCTTGTATCACAAGGGCATTGCAGAACTTGACCAATGAGTGGTATTCTGAATGCTACGTAGTGACAGGTAAGAGTAAGATGCAATGGGAACCGCTGGCCGTTCCCACGCATAAACTATACAGTGGGTCCCTAAGGGGCCCACTGGGATTATGTAATAACTATTGTACATGTAGATACATGGGTTATTTACATGGAGGGGGTGACTGGTTCTGAGCTCTGACAGCAGTATGTGCTCTGCAATCAGTGGGTGGTGTCATTACCTCCTGCTCCTCCCTCGCACTTTCATGCACCCGCTGACGGTTTCTCTCTGGAGTATATGGATCCCTGAGAAATGCAGGCATAAGAGTAGAAAGAGAATAAAGATGTCAATATCAGCCTTACATTGCAAGCAGATTAAGGCAAACTCAGGGGAATCTATTGACCTCTATTTAAAATAGAAACAAAAACAAAATTAGCTTAAAAAGTGAAATTGATAGGAGCATGAAAACATACCCAAGGGAAAACAGGCTGTGAGGGTATCTCAGACTGATTGCAAAGCCACTGATCCTAATATAAATACTTCAAATAGCAGATACAGTTACAAAAACTTACCAGAAAGGGGGGATAACACCCAGGTAGGATAGGCAGTAGTGACAGGACTAATGCCACTTCAAAAGAGCCCAAAAATGCCAAAAAAGAAATTATAGCAAATAACAACATAATAAGCATCAAAAAAAGGCAGATACAATAGCATAACACTCACCAGAAACACCCAGGTAGCAAGGGCAGCAGTGACAGGAAGAATGTCACTTGAAAAGTGCCTAAAATATGCCAAAAAAGCGAAATTATAAATAACAAACATAAAAAAAGGCAGATTCAGTAGCATCAAACTCACCAGAAAGGACCCAGTGTTACAACCGTTCATTTCCGACTTCCGACCCTCCAGTTCCGCCACACCTTCCACCCCTCCGATATTTCCGCAACACTTTCCGCCCCTCCGTTATTTCCAACATTCCGCCCCTTGTACATTTCCCTTGTTCTTTCGACTCTATTACTCGGACCAACCGGACCCACCTCACAGTCCATCAAGACCATATATCCGGTCACCCTTGTAGTTCGTTGTCAGATATGTTTTCCCGACCCCTTGTTCTTTGCCATTGTTCTACCTTACCCTGAACCCCCCTTGTAGTCCCATTGTTCCCAATAGTTAGTTTCCCACGCATTGTCTACTCGACTTCCGCTTCCTCCGGAATTTGCTTAGTACCATATCATTACCTGTTGTCTCAGCTCTTTGTATAAAAGCCTGTCATGTATTTCTCTTATTCTGCAATCAGATAATCACCTTTGATACTTGATTTCTTCGCTCCATCTCCTGTTCTTAGTACAGCGAGTCTAGCAAGATCTCAGTCTCTCTCCGCCTTCCGTCTTCCGCCTTCCGCCTCAGTTCCAACTCAAGTTCCGACCAAACCTTTGGTTCAGTACTTTCCGACTTCCGACTCAGTTCCGAAATACTTAGGACGATAGTTCATTGGGGGCGCAACCTATAAGTTGAAGCCGCTGTCCTTTCCAGTTCCAACTTAGTGGAAATCTCGATACGTAACACCCAGGTAGGGTGTTAATGGAAGGGATGCAGGTGGTGGGAGGGATGGGATGGGGTGGGATGATGGTAGGAGGAGGGCAGAGGGGACCGGCAAGCACCAGAGACCGGTTGGTCTGGCCTGGGCCTGGAATTATGAATAGGGAAATGGCTTACATTCATATGCACCACTAACAAAGTCCTAACAACCTTCTGGCTCTATATCTACAATCACATGCAATCCTGGCGCACACACGTGCGCTATCACTCGCATGCGCCTCTAACCGGTGACTTTGACCCTGAGCCGGGTTCCGGGTCGACCAAGGCACAGATCCGAGATGGAGCGCCTTCTGCGCTCCATAATTCCTGATACATATATTAAACTCCACATGATAAGGTACATACTCAAGCACTGGTGCATACATCATGCACCAGTGGCACTTGTTCACTCCACAACCCCCTTTCCATCTCTATACTAGTATATCTTCATTCCAAGTAGTTAAATAGCTAGCTACTGTACAATAACAATCTAGGCAGTTAATCTCCATCGTTGTGTTCTTATTCTAGCCCATGAGGCTTGTGACTGGATGGTGATATATCAGTCAGTGTCTAGTGTTGTTGCCACTGTGCATGGGTGTTTGTGCATACAACCGAAGTTGTGTTCTCATCTCGTTCTCTCTTATATCCTTTTACGATCTTACTATTCTCCCACTGTGTATGCAATCCCACCTACAAGACTTTCAACAGATTAAGAGTCTCAAGGTCTCCACCGACATCGAGCTACCTTTCCGACCACGCTGTTATTCTACGAGTTCTACTCAAGCGCCATA
>WHVA01000723.1:0-44756 GCA_015179125.1 Gautieria morchelliformis
AGAGGATGGCCCGCTCTAAAAATAATTGTCCTGGGCAGGGATTGCATTGCCAATGCCAGGGTATATTTCCTGGATCAGCTCTGCAATTCCAGGGCCACAAACCATGTGAGGAGGGAGTGAGAACGTATGATCTAGTGGGAGATCCTTTCCCTGACCCACATTCTGCAGCCATTCTGCAAACCTGGCTCTGTCAGGGTCATTTCTCACCCGCATGTTCTCTGTCAGATGGAGGACCTTGATCTTTGGCCACAGATATGACTTCTGAAGGGTAGCTCCCACGAATCCTCCTTGGAGCCTTTAGGACAATTGGGAGAGTCTGCTGAAAGTCACCTCCAAAGGCGACTGTGATGCCACCAAAGGGTCTGTCAGGCTGGTCAAGGAAATCCCTCAGTGTCCTGTCAATGGCCTCTATGGCATGGCGATGCTGCATTGCAGCCTCATCCCAAATGATGAGCCTGGCAGTCTCAGCATATCAGCCTGGTCAGAGTTCTTTTTGATGGAGGAGAGAGAGCCCTCATGGACAGGAATTGGAATTCCAAGCATGCTGTGAGAGGTTGTCCATTAGTGAGGATAAGTGCAGCCATTGCAGATGAGGCTACAGCAAGCACAATGAGACTCTCCGCTCTACAGGAGTGGATTAGGGTGTTCCATGTGAATGATTTTCCCAGCGCCCCCTGAGCCAGTGACGAAAAACATTTGTCCGTTAGGTTTCCCCTGAGCATCTATGTCCAGCGCGACCTGTAATATCTGATCATGCGCAGACCTTTGCCCCTCATTCAGCTTGGGAACCTCCTCATCAGCCATCTGCCTCTCTTGAACAGGGTCATAGTCCCTCTGCTCAGCTATGAACCTGTTTCCAATCAGGACCTCCCACTCGCCTACCACCGAGGCATATCTTTAAAGCTGCTCAAGGACATTCCATTACGCTGAAGGAGTTTATCCAAGAGAAAGAGGCCAAAATCATAGACCTGATCATCCGTGGCTCTGGATATTGTGTCTGGTTTGGAGCCGATGTCTGAGATCATCACATATGTGCTCCTTGAAGGCGTCCCATAGTCTGTCAGGTTGTGAGGGAATGCAATGCCAAGGATGGTGGCAAAGAGATGTCTGAGCTGAGCACCTGTTTTCATGCACTGGCTTCCTGGAGACACAACCTCCACTCCTGATCATCCTCCAGAAGTCCCCTGGCAAGACAGGCCTCCTTGTAAGTAGCACATTGTAAGCCATCCACTGTCCTAAGCTCCTCAAAGGATCTGGCCCCCTTGACCACCGTGAGGAGAGTGCGCAAATAAAATCTCTCTCCTGATTTTGGGCTTGCAAAGTGAAGGCGTCCAATGCTATATCCCCTTTGACGTGGTGTCCATACCCTTGCCTCTTTTTGCCAGGTAAAATGCTCAGGAAAATCCACATAGAGCACATGCGTGCATGAGGGTAGGCAGCATTGGCCTCAAAGTAAGCCATGAGCGCTGTCTTTGACCCCTCAACCCTGTTCATGATGGTGAGCGGATCAGCATCAGGATTGAAAACGACTGATTGCTGGTCTTTTTCATGGACTGGCAGTGCCATGACTGCAGGCACCTGGGTGTGGATTTCCCGCTCCAGCAACCTCCAACAGGCCTCATGAGCACTGACATAGCGAGCGTCCAGGTACTTCTTTATCTCATCATGGTTGACACCAAACTCCATCGTGGTCCGATCGTGGCCCTTGTATAGATACTTGTGGATATACTTGACGCACCTCACACTGAAGGTGAATTCAAGGTTGATGTGACACCGGAGTTTGAGCAAGAGCAGAGGAGAGTATGGCACAACCCATCTGTTGTCCAGGCATGTACCTCTGACATTGTGCAGCCTTCCATCATTGCGACGACGATATTTTGGATATCCATCTACATTCACAATGGTCTCCTCACAGAATGGCTTTGGGAAGCCTTTCTTGCACTTGCCATTTTCCATGCAGGGTGCATTGGATTCATTGTCCACAGGGACCATGTGTCATCAGCTCACAGACCAACTGGTAGAGGACAGGATGTGTCTCTGGATCAGGGAACTCTGCTGAAATCATAGAATCCACCTCATGTGGATGTTTGACCTTGGACTCCCTATCGAACCAGGTAAGCAGGTGCATGTGTGGGAGCCCCCTCTTCTGGAATTCAATAGTGTGAACGCGAGGACAGTTTCTCCAAAGATCTTGTCCTTGACGATCAAGTCAATGAGGTATTTCTTTTGAGGTGAAACACCCGCGACACCAGGTCAGGTCTGTCCTGAGCAGTTTGTCCAGGGAGCAACTCGGCCACTATCTCATCCCACTTTGGATTGGCAGTCATGGTAATAAATAAATCAGGGGGACCCTTCTTTGTTGTAATGGCCAGGGAGTTCTGGCAGTTTTGATTCATGTCCGTGTACTTCCTTGAAATGTCGCAGGCAGAATGACTTTTATGCCCAAGCTGTTTGCATCTCCAATGTCATTGTCCAAGCCTCCATATGAATCTACCATCTGGTTATACTGCTCAGCACGCAGAGTGTGTTGATTGGCCCTGATCCACCTCAGTCTGCTTTGCTCTGCAGCAGCCCAGGAGTCTACAATGTACTGCTGGAACAATTTGCCACCACGTAGGAGTGTTGTAGGTTCTCTCGCTCTCTGGAACAGACGATACGCATGGTACTGTATTTGGGTGACCTGTGTCCGTCTGTTTGGATTGGGATTGGCCTGCCGAGCACGCTCTGGCTCATGATAAGGAATATCTGGTTCCCACCCCAACTCTCCTTGGGAAAGAGAAGACATAGTGCAGAGAGGCATAGTTTGCATTGGTATCCAATACCCTTCTGAAACGTCCACCTCTGAGCTGGACAATAATATCCTAGGTCCAGGGTCGATGCCATCTCCAGGAAGAACGACTGCAATCTCATCTGCAGTTGGGACATTATATCTCCTAGGATCCCTGTGTGCCCTGTATGTGAGCCTTGCCTGGATGTCACCATTCTGTTCTTGAGCTCTGAGCCTCTCAGCTGCTTGTTTATATGTGCGCACATGAGGATTGCATAGCAGGAGCATTTCCTGCAAGTCTCCCATGATAGTTGGAGACAGACGCTCATTACGATTTTTTCTCTTTGCCAAAGCCAGTGCAGGATCATATATGTAAAGCTGGGCATACTTTGGATCGTCTTCATTGTCAGGGAGGAGAGAGCCATGGAGATGATACAGTTCACCCTGTAGCTTGAGCACATATGGACCACGACCCTCCCGAAGCAAATCTTGGTCAAAGTCGGCCCCCACAGAAGTGAATGCAAACGCAGCATTATACTGCCTGATATTCTGGCGAAATCCTTTTGCCTCAGGGTCCTGGCCTTCTAAGAGCTGTTTCAATGGCTGAGGGGGCTCTGGCAGGTCTTCCAGCTGCACCTTTCCTTCCATACAGCAATCACCAAATCTGGGCCGCACATTTGAGGATTTCTGCAGGCGTTCTGCCATCCAGTGTAATGCTCCACAGTCAGGGCAGGGAATAACCATGGGACCCAGATCATGACGCAGCACATCTGCCTCGATTATTCTAGAGCGACCGAGTGGAATAAAAGGAGGAAGTCGCTGAGGACGCTGCCGAGGTACAGGGTGTGGCTGAGGAGGCTGAGGAGGTGCAGGGAGTGGCAGAAGAGGCTGTGGAGGTGCAGGGAGTGGCAGAGGAGGCTGAGGAGGTGCAGGGAGTGGCCGAGGGGGCTGAGGAGGTGCAGGGAGTCGCTGAAGAGGCCGCAGAAGGGCAGGGAGTAGCGGAGGCATTGGTCTTATTGCATTGGCCTGAGAACGCAATGCTGCCACTCCTGCAGAACCTACTACAGGAGGATTAGCTGCCTGTCTACCTCTTCCCAATTGCTGCAATATAGCAGACTGCTCAGCAGCCTGAGCACGCAACTGTGCAATTCCTGCAGAACCAACCACAGGAAGATTGGGAGGTGGCTGTATAGGCGCCTGCCTGTATCTTCTCACGGGCTGTGCTGCTGGGATCGCTGCTAACTGAGCACGAAGGGCTGCCACCTGCTGTCCAGGACTGGGATCAGGAGGACGTAATGGCCCTGCAGCAGGTTGTTGAAAAGGATCAGCCGCATTGCTTCTAGGAGGAGGGTGAGGGATGGCAAAAGGAGGTGGTGGAGGGGTGGCTGGTTCCGGGCTCTGGCAGCAGCCACAGCAAGGGCACACGCTCTCCGATCAGTAGGCGACGTCATACGACCCTCCTGCTCCTCCCTCGCCCTTTCACGCTCCTGCTGACGATTTCTCTCTGGAGTAGATGGATCCCTGAGAAATGCAGGCATAAGCTTAGAGGAACAATCAAGCTACCCCACTTCAACTTACATTTGCAAGCAGATGCTGTTGTTGTTAATTTTTATTGGGCAAAGTCAGGGGAATATATTAATTTCTAATTAAATAAATGTCAGACAGCTCACACCAGACCACAGAGAAATACATACATACCAAGGAAGGGACAGGGAGTCTGTTTGTTAGGCAAAGTCAAGGGAATTTATTAATTTCTATTTAAAAGAAAAAAAAAAATGTCAGATGGCTCACACCAGACCACAGAGAAATATATGTACCAAGGAAGGGATGGGGAATTTTTTTGATGAAAATATCCAAGTCTTCTTCGGCTATCCAACTGGAATAATTCCAGTAAAAGGTCCTGGTCCTGGTCCTGGTCCTGGGGAGATGTCTTCTTCAGCCACCAGTAGTGCAAGTCAACACTAAGAGAACTGCAATGCAATTGTGGCTCCCTCTAAGGCAGCCTGGGATGATTACCTGGCTCCTTAGCAGAGAAAAAGCTGCCCCAATGAAGGGGTCAACCCCAATAGTTCACTGCAGAGACCTCCCTGGGAAGAGATCTTTTGTGGTGTACACTATATAGGCTATCTATTAATTCACTCTCACGCAATTTTTATTCTATCTAGTAGTGGGCAGAGAGGAGAGGAGAGGAGGGTGGTGGTGGAGTGCGCAAAGCGGCTGGCTGCGCAGCGATCTGCCAGCGCAGCGCTGCTTTGAGCGCCTGAGCCGGCAGACCGGCCTAAACTGCTCGCGGCTGCGCTGCTCGCATGCTCCAGAACGCTGCGCAGCGCTGGAGCCGGAAGAGTGGCGCAAACCGCCAGTAGGGCCCAGGGGCTCGCGCCTGCGCCGCTCGCGTGCTCCGCTGACAAACTGGTGACCAAGCATTGGTCAGCAGCGCCCACAACCCACCGAGCCGCTTTCACCTATAGGAACTAGGTGGATACCCGCGCTTCGCGCGGGGGTGCAAGTCAAACGCCTCGGTAAGGTCAAACGCCTCGGTAAGGTCAAACCCATCAGCAAGGTCAAACGCCTTGGGTAAATCAAACTTGGGATAAGTCAAACACATTTGGATAAGATAATTTCTTTCAGATAAGTAAAACACATCTTATTGATTGAAGGTAGGTAATGTTATGACCATGCTGCTTGACCAACTCTGGTACCTCCATGCCTCCTCTGGCTCTATTCCGCAATGTCCACACTTTGACCTTTTGATCCCCTTGTTCTTTACTATTCACATACTTCCCCTTTTGACTCTATTCACCGGCCTTCCCTACTTGACCCTTAGCATAGCAAGTCCGGAGCATCAGGAGATCCATTTGTTCCACTATCAATGTTACGACTGTTCCGCTCAACCATCTCCGCCATATCCGCATATCCTCCGCACCACCTCCCACTCCATTCCACAACATCCGCACCATCCGCAACCCTCTATCTCGACCCTGGTGATTTCAGTACCCCTGGCCACCTCCAGATACCGGCCCCCGTACTCGACCCTGAATACAGCAAGATACCATTTCCGTAATTCCGTTTCTTCCGAGGCCTATTGTACTTACTCGCCTTGTTCTTTGCCATTGTACTTACCCTACCCTGCACCCCCCTTGTCATCCCATTGTTCCGCATTAGTTACTTGCCCCATATGTCTATCCAATTCCTGCACTCTCCGGAATTTGCTTAGTACCATACCATTACCTGTTGCTTCAGCTCTTTGTATAAAACCCCCTCATGTATGTCTCCGTTCCTGCAATCAGATAATCAACTTCGATACGTGATTCCCTTCGCACTGTCTCCTGTTCTTAGCACAGCGAGTTTTGCTAGTCTTGTCTCCTTCCGCTCTCAACCCTCTGTCCTCCGCCTCTTCCGACCTTTGATCTTCGACCCTCGAACCTTGACTCTCAGTACTCTGTTCCCGACTTCTGCCTTCTCCAATATCCGCAAGTCAATCCCGAACTACTTAGGATGGTAGTTCATCAGGGGCGCAACACATAAGTTGAAGCCGTTGTCGTTTCCAGTTCCGACCTCCGGGAATTCCGATACGTAACAATCAATTAGACCTACATTCCCCTTGTTCTTTTGCCTATTGATTGTTCTTAGTTCTACCCAGCACCCCCTTGTAGTTCCTCTTGTTCTGTATTAGTTACTTACTCCATTTATCCTAGTTACTTTTGCTTGCACTGGAATTGCTTACCTCTACCTTCTGACATGTTGTCTCAGCTCTTTGTATAAAACCCAGTCATGTGTGCCTCTGTTCTGCAATCAGATAATTGACTTTGATATGTGACTCCCTTTGCACTGTTTCCTATTCTTACCACAGCAAGCACTTGCAAGGCCTCTGTCTCTCTGACCTCTGCCTTCCAACTCGATTTCTGATATCCAACTTGACTCAATTCTTGACCCCTTACCTCTAGGTGGATACCCATGCTTCACACGGGGGTGTAGGTCAAACACATTGGGTAAATCAAACTTGGGATAGGTAAAACACATCTCATTGCAATTGAAAGTAGCTATAAGTAACACATCAAGATAGGTAATGTCTCTACACATGTCTGCATGTGCCCAAGTATAGTGTGCATAGCATGTCCTCCATGCATAGCCTCGAATATAGCATGCTTATTGTGTCCCTGGTTTGTAACATGACTCCACACATAACATGTTCCCAAGTATAGTGTGCGTAGCATGTCCTCCATCCATAGTGTGTCTCCACATGTACATGGCGTGTCCCACATGCATAGCATGTCCCTGGTTTGTAGCATGTCCCCAAACATAGCGTGTCCCTCAATTATAGCATGTGTTTCCCCTGTAAGGACCCGGCCTTTGGCCGGCTACTTACCGGTAGAACCTTCTTCCGAGCCCGAGCCTTGTGATATTCATGCCCGAGTACATATGATACTTATCCGTGCCCGAGCCCGATCCCGAGCTTGAACTCATATCCGACCTTGATCCCATGCCCGTATCCCCCTTAGTTACTGATTCCGCTCCATCACGCATCATTTGTATATTACCTCGCCCTGACCTCGGTCTCCTGACCTCGCCCTGACCTCCACTAATCTGTTCGCCCCTGACTTGCACCTCGTCCGTATATAACCCCCTTGTATGAATTCCTACTCCTCAGTCTGAAAATCAACTATCATGTCCCTTCGATCCCTAGCTAGTTTCTACGCCTCGCCTCTTAAGCCAGAACCTCGCCTCTTATTCGTTTACCTCCGAAATTGGGACTCGTGCGTAGGGTCGGCGCAGCACATAAGCTGAAGCCAAGTCCCTCTCCGACTTCCCCATCCAAACCTCGCCCCGTAACCTCGGACCTTGCCTCGGGTTTCGTTCCCGACCTCGGCCAACCTTACGACGGATCGTAACGTAACATCCCCCATGCATAGCGTGTCCACATGTGTAGCATGTCCCTACATGTAGTGTGTGTAGCATCTCCCTCAAGTATAGTGTGCAAAGTGTGTCCCCAATGCATAACATGTCCCCCAAGTATAGTGTGCATAGCATGTCCTTTGTTTGTAGTGTGTCCCCCAAGTATAGCATGTGTAGAATGTCCCTTGTTTGTAGTGTTTTCCCCTGTAGTGTGTCCCTTGTTTGTACCGTGTCCCCCAAGCATAGTGTGTCCCCACATATAGTGTGCACATCCCCATGCATAGCGTGCGCCCATGCATACCATGTGTGTCCCCATGCATAGTATGCTTGTCCCCATGCATAACATGCGTGTCTCCAAGCACAACATGCGTGTCTCCAAGCACAACATGCGTATCCCCAAGCATAGCGTGCATGTCCCCAAGCATAGCGTGTGTGTCCCCACGCATAACATGTGTGTCTCCATGCATAACATGAGTGTCTCCACACATAGCATGCGTGTTCCCAAGCATAGTGTGCGTGTCTCCATGCATAACATGTCTCCACACATAACATGCATGTCCCCATGCATAATGTGTGTAGCATGCCCCTCAAGTATAGCATGCATAGCATATCCCCAAGGGCCTCAAAGTGAAGCAAGCAGAGGCTGTTACTACTTATTAACTTTTAGCAAACTCAGGGACATGTATCAATATCTATTTTGTGACATATACAGACATAAATAAAATAGTCAAGGAAACCATATTTAAGCAGCTGCTGTCATTAATTTTTAGCAAAGTCAGGATTATCTATTTTTCGAAAAAAATGTCAAGAAAATGTCCAGTACATGTAAGCTGAAGCTGTTATTAATTTTAGCAAAGTTAGGATTATCTATTTTTCGAAAAATGTCAAAAAATTCCACTGTACATTTAACCTGGAGCTGTTGTCAATTGTCACAAAGTCAGGATAACTTATTGATATCTATTTGCGAAAAAAATGTCAAAAAAGTACAGTACATTGAAGCAGAAGCTGTTATTAATGTCCATCCAAAGCCAGAGAAGCCCAGAGACTGACAGAGAAACACAGAGCCCAGCCAAAGCCATAGTAAGCCAGCCACCAGTATAGCCAGAGAGGAGTGCCTGGTAAGCAGCTTTACAGTAAATAAAACAATAAAACAAACCACATTTAAAAGCAGAATCTATTGTCATTGATTTGAGAGGAAACTTATTGATGTCAATTTTTGAAAAAAAACCTGAAAAATATTGATATTAAAATACATTTTTTTCAGCAGTCTTAGGATGTTATTTAAATATATTTTCGAAAAAAATCACAAAAATATAATGCAGATGTGACAATACTATATGATGAAAAAAAAAGGAACCAATAAATTTACCAACACAAATAAAATAAAATACATGGCAATGCATAAAAAAAAAGATATTACCTACCAATAGAAAGCCAGCCAAGCCAATAGATAGCCAGTCAGCCAAAGCAATAGACAGCCAGCCAGCTAAAGGAGGAGACAACAGACAGAGCAGACAGCAGACAGAGCAAACAGCAGACAGCAGACAGCAGACAGCGGACAGCAAACAGCAGACAGCAGACGCAGACAGAGGAATCGCCGGTTGGGCAGGTTCCTGGCGTTCCCTCCTTACCGTTCGGCCTTTATACCGCGCGCGCGTGTCGTGCACGGACCACGCTCGCGTATGCGCGCTCTGGTTGCGAACGGGTCACGTGACCGCTGCGCAGCGTTCTATGCTCGCGGCTGCGCCGCTCGCCGCTGACCTAATTTGGAACGCAAATGGTCACGTGACCATGCTGCAGCGTTCTTGGCTCGCGGCTGCGCCGCTCGCATCCAATTGGCCAGCTGACTAAGGCTGACCTAATATTTACGTAATATTATTTGTCAGCAGTGCGCCCACAACCCACCGAGCCGCTTTCACCTATAGGAACTAGGTGGATACCCGCGCTTCGCGCGGGGGTGCAAGTCAAACGCCTCGGTAAGGTCAAACACATCAGCAAAGTCAAACACCTTGGGTAAATCAAACTTGGGATAAGTCAAACACATTCAGATAAGTAAAATGCATCTTATTGATTAAAAGTAGCTCTAAGTAACACATTGAGGTAGGTAATGTTATGACCATGCTGCTTGACCAACTCTGGTACCTCTGCACCTCCTCTGACTCTATTCCGCAATGTCCACACTTCGACCTTTTGATCTCCTTGTTCTTTCCTATTCACATACTTCCCCTTATGACTCTATTCACCAGCCTTCCTTACTTAACCCTTAACATAGCAATTCCGGAGCATCAGGAGTTCCATTTGTTCCGCTATCAATTCCCTAGGTGGGTACCCACACTTTGCATGGGGGTGCAAGTCAAATGCATCGGTAAGGTTAAACGCATTGGGTGAATCAAACTTGGGATAAGTCAAACACATTCGGATAAGAAAATTTCATTCAGATAAGTAAAACCCTTCTTATTGATTGAAAGTAACTCTAAATAACACATCAAGGTAGGTAATGTTATGACCATGCTCAACCAACTCCGGTACCCCCGCACCTCTGACTCTATTCCACAATGTCTGCACTTCAACCTTGTGATCCCCTTGTTCTTCACATATTTCCCCTAATGACTCTTTTCACCAGCATTCCATACTTGACCCTCAGCACAGCAAGTCCAGAGCGTCAGGAGTTCCATTTGTTCCGCTACCAATTAGACCCTTGGTCTTTTGCCTATTGTTCTTAGTTCTACACTGCACCCCCTTGTAGTTCCTCTTGTTTCGCATTAGGTACTTTTATTCTAGTTACTTGCACTGGAATTGCTTACCTCTACCTTCTGACATGTTGTCTCAGCTCTTTGTATAAAACCCAGTCATGTGTGCCTCTGTTCAGCAATCAGATAATCGACTTTGATATGTCACTCCCTTTGCACTGTCTCCGGTTCTTAGACCTGCAAGGCCTCTGTCTCTCTGACCTCCGTCTTCCAACTTGATTTCTCATATCCAACTTAACTCAATTCTTGAACCCTTACTACTTCAGTTACAATACTCAACCTCTTCCAACTTCCAATCTCAGATCTCCAAAATACTTAGGATGATAGTTGGGGGTGCAACATATAAGTTGGAGCTGCAGTCCTTTTAGATCCAAACCTGATACATAACAGGTAATGACTCTACACATTTCTCCCATGTCTCATGTCCCCTACCTCACATGTAGTGTGTCCTTGCCTGTAGTGTGTCATCACACTTTATCTGTCCTCACACGTATTGCATCCTCAGATGTGGCATGTCCTCACATGTGGCATGTCCCCACACGTAGTGTGTCCCAAAGCATAGTGTGCGTAGTGTGTCTCCACATGTAGCATGTCTCCATATGTAGTGTGTCCCCACATGCAGTACAGTGTGCATGGCATGTCCCACATGCATAACATGTCCCTCAAGTATTCTGTGTGTAGCATGTCCCTGGTTTGTAGCATGTGCCCAAACATAGCGTGTCCCTAAATTATAGCATGTGTGTCCCCCATGCATAGCGTGTCCACATGTGTAGCATGTCCCTACATGTAGTGTGTGTAGCGTGTCCCCCAAGTATAGCTTGTGTAGAATGTCCCTTGTTTGTAGTGTTTTCCCCTGTAGTGTGTCCCTTGTTTGTACCATGTCCCCCAAGCATAGTGTGTCCCCACATATAGTGTGCACATCCCCATGCATAGCATGTGTGTCCCCATGCATAACATGCGTGTCTCCACGCATAACATGAGTGTCCCCAAGTATAGTGTGTGTGTCTCCACGCATAACATGGGTGTCCCCAAGCATAGTGTGCATGTCCCCAAGCATAGCATGCGTGTCCCCACGCATAACATGCATGTCTCCATGCATAGCGTGCGTGTCCCCAAGCATAGTGTGCGTGTCCCCACGCATAACATGAGTGTCTCCATGCATACCATGAGTGTCTCCACACATAGCATGCGTGTCCCCAAGCATAGCGTGTGTGTCGCATCCCATGCATGTCTCCACGCATATGCATGTCCCCATGCATAGTGTGTGTAGCATGCCCCTCAAGTATAGCATGCATAGCATGTCCCAATGGCATGTGTAGCATATCCCCAAGGGCCTCAAAGTGAAGCAAGCAGAGGCTGTTACTACTTATTAACTTTTAGCAAGCTCAGGGACATGTATCAATATCTATTTTGTGACATATACAGACATAAATAAAATAGTCAAGGAATCTATATTTAAGCAGCTCCTGCCATTAATTTTTAGGATTATCTATTTGTCGAAAAAATGTCAAGAAAATGTCCAGTACATGTAAGCTGAAGCTGTTATTAATTTTAGCAAAGTTAGGATTATCTATTTTTCGAAAAATGTCAAGAAAATGCACTGTACATTTAACCTGGAGCTGTTGTTCACAAAGTCAGGATAATTTATTGATATCTATTTGCGAAAAAATGTCAAAAAAGCACAGTACATTGAAGCAGAAGCTGTTATTAATGCCCAGCCAAAGCCAGAGAAGCCCAGAGACTGACAGAGAAACCCAGAGCCCAGCCAAAGCCATAGTAAGCCAGCCACCAGTATAGCCAGAGAGGAGTGGCTGGTGAGTGGCTTTACAGTAAATAAACCAATAAAACAAACCACATTTAAAAGCAGAATCTCATTAATTTTAGAGGGAACTTATTGATGTCTATTTTCGAAAAAAACCTGAAAAATATTGATATTAAAATACTTTTTTTTCAGCAGTCTTTGGATTTTATTTAAATCTATTTTCGAAAAAAATCACAAAAATATAAAGCACATGTGAATGCAATATGATAAAAAAAAAGGAACCAATAAAATTATAAACACAAATAAAATAAAATACATTGGAATGCATTAAAAAAGAGATATTACCTACCAATAGATAGCCAGCCAAGCCAATAGATAGTCAGCCAACCAAAGCCATAGACAGCCAGCCAGCTAAAGGAGGAGACAGCAGACCGAGCTGACAGCAGACAGCACCCAGATCAGACAGAGCACAGAGCTGACAGCGGACAGAGCAGACAGCGCAGAGCACAGAGCACAGGGCACAGAGCACATAGCGGACAGCAGACAGAGGAATCGCCGGTTGGGCAGGTTCCTGGCGTTATGTCCTTACCGTTCGGCCTTTATACCGTGCGCGCGTGTCGTGCACGGACCACACTCGCGTATGCGCGCTCTGGTCGCGAACGGGTCACGTGACCACTGCGCAGCGTTCTCTCGCGGCTGCGCCGCTCGCCGCTGACCTAATTTGGAACGCAAACGGTCACGTGACCATGCTGCGCAGCGTTCTTGGCTCGCGGCTGCGCCGCTCGCGCGCTCCGCTGACAAACTAATGACCAAGCATTGGTCAGCATTGGTCAGCGCGCCCACAACCTCCCACCGTGCTGCTTTCACCTATAGGAACTAGGTGGGTACCCGCGCTTCGCGCGGGGGTGTAGGTCAAACGCATCGGTAAGGTCAAGTGCATTGGGGAAAATAAAAGTAACCAATTTGCATCAAGTAAAATCAAGTAACACACATAAACCATATCAAGAGAGGTGGATATAAAAAAATCAAGGAGTTCTAAGTAATACATCTTTATATACAATGTTGGTTGTGTCCAAACCCTCCTCAAGCAAGACCTTCACTCTGTTCCAATTGGTCCCCCTTGATACACCAACATACAACTGACCATGTCCAAACACTGGATATCTCAGGTCCAGCCCAACCGTACCCAAAGACTGTCCCTGAGACTTGTTGATAGTCATTGCAAATGCCAAACGCACTGGAAACTGCCTCCTTTGCAGCACAAATGGCAACTCTCCCTCTGATGGCTTAATGATGATCCTGGGGATGAAAGCAATATTGCCTGCACATGGACCTGAGATGATCCTGACCTCCAACACTCTAATGCTTATCCTCACCAACCGCAACCTTGTCCCATTGCATAGTCCTTGCTTCTGATCCAAATTGCGCAACAGCATCAGAGGCACTCCAGGCTTGACTTCCAAGCGAGCAGGAGGAAGACAGCCCATCTCTATGGAATTCAGATACTCCACAGGATACCGATCTATATCGTCGGATTCTTCAATGGAATTTGCGCAGTGCAAGACCTGAGCATCACCTGGAAACTCCCTAAACACCATGGAATTGATCTCATTGACCTCAGTGTTTCTGGCACAGAGGATGGCATGCTCCAAAAAGTAATTGTCCTGGGCAGGGACTTGATTGCCAATGCCAGGGTATATTTCCTGGATCAGATCTTCAATTACAGGGCCACAAACCATGTGAGGAGGGAGTGAGAACGTATGATCTAGTGGGAGATCCTTTCCCTGGCCCACATTCTGCAGCCATTCTGCAAACCTGGCTCTGTCAGGGTCATTTCTCACCCGCATGTTCTCTGTCAGATGGAGGACATTGATCTTTGGCCACAGATGTGACTTCTGAAGGGTAGCTCCCACAATATCCTCCTTGGAGCCTTTAGGGACAATTGGGAGAGTCTGCTGAAAGTCACCTCCAAAGGCCACCGTGATGCCACCAAAGGGTCTGTCAGGCTGGTCAAGGAAATCCCTCAGTGTCCTGTCAATGGCCTCTATGGCATGGCGATGCTGCATTGCAACCTCATCCCAGATGAGGAGACTGGCCTGTCTCAGCATGTCAGCCTTGTCAGAGTTCTTTGTGATGAAGGAGAGAGAGCGCTCATGGACAGGAATGGGAATTCCAAGCATGCTATGAGAGGTTGTACCCTTAGTGAGGATAAGGGCAGCCATTGCAGATGAGGCTACTGCAACCACAATGAGGCTCTCCGCTCTACAGGAGTGGATTAGAGTGTTCCATGTGAATGGTTTCCCAGCACCACCTGAGCCAGTGACAAAAAACATTTGTCCATCAGGTTTCCCATGAGCATCTCTGGTCAGTGCCGACCGTAATATCTGATCATGCGCAGACCTTTGCCCCTCATTCAGCCTGGGAACCTCCTCACCAGCCATGTCCCTCTCTGCAACAGGGTCATAGTCCCTCTGCTCAGCTATGAACCTGTTTCCAATGAGGGCCTCCCACTTGCCTGCCACCCGAGGCATATCATCAAAGCTGCTCAAGGACATTCCACCCTGCTGGAGGATTTTTTCCAAGAGAAAGAGGCCAAAATCATAAACCTGATCGTCCTGTGGATCCTGCATACCATGTCTGATTTGGAGCTGATGTCTGAGATCATCACATATGTGCTCTCTGAAGCCATCCCATAGTCTGCCAGGACCCGATGGATTGCAATGGCCAAGGATGGTGGCAAAGAGATGTCTGAGCTGAGCACCTGTTTTCATGCCACTGGCTTCCTGGAGACACAACCTCCACTCCTGATCATCATCCAGAAGTCCCCTTGCACGACAGGCCTCCTTGCAAGTAGCATATTGTATGCCATCCACTGACCTAAGCTCCTCAAAGGATCTAGCCCCCTTGACCACTGTGAGGAGAGTGCGCACAAAAAATCTCTCTCCTGATTTAGGGTTTGCAAAGTGAAGGCGACCGATGCTAAAACTTCTTTGGCGTGGTGTCCATACCTTTTCCTGTGCTTGCCAGGTAAAATGCTCAGGAAACTCCACATAGAGCAGATCACGTGCTTCAGGGTAGATATCATTGGCCTCAAAGTAAGCCATGAGCGGTGTCTTTTTTGCCTCAGCCCTTTCCAGGATGTTGTCCACATCCTGGTTGGGATCAAAGATGATTGTGTGATGGTCCTTTTCATGGACTGGCAGTGCCATGACTGCAGGCACCTGGGTGTGGATTTCCCGCTCCAGCAACCTCCAACAGGCCTCATGAGCACTGACATAGCGAGCGTCCAGGTACTGCTTAATTTCATCCTGGGTGCGACCAAACTCCATGGTGGTCCGATCATGGCCCTTGTAGAGATACTTGTGGATATACTTGATACACCTCACATTGATGGTGAGTTCAGGGTTGATGTGACACCAGAATTTGAGCAAGAGCAGGGCAGAGTATGGCACAACCCATCTGTTGTCCAGCATGTGACCTCTGACATTGTGCAGCCTTCCATCATTGCGACGACGATATTTTGGATATCCATCCTCATTCAGACTGGTTTCCTCACAGAATGGCTTTGGGAAGCCTTTCTTGCACTTGCCATTTTCCATGCAGGGTGCGTTTGGTTTCATTTCTCCACAGGGACCATGTGTCATCAGCTCACAGACCAACCGGTAGAGGACAGGATGAGTCTCTGGATCAGGGAACTCTGCTGAAATCATTGAATCCACCTCATGTGGATGTCTGATCTTGGAATCTCTTTCAAACCAGATAAGAATATGCATGTGTGGGAGTCCCCTTTTCTGGAATTCAATGGTGTGCACGCGAGCGACGGTTTCCCCAAAAATCTTTTCCTTGACAATCAAGTCAATGAGGTATTTCTTTTTGAGCTGGAACACCCGCGACACCAGGTCAGGCCTGTCCTGAGGAGTTTGTCCGGGCAACAATGCATCCAATACCTCCTGCCAGTTGGGATTGGCAGTCATGGTAATAAAGAGATCTGCCACACCATACTTCCTTGAAATGGCCAGAGAGTTCTGCAGGTTTTCCTGCATGTCCCGTGTCCCCCCCTGAAATGTGGCAGGCAGAATGGATCTTATGCCCAAGTTGTTTGGATCTCTGTCATTGTCATTGCGATGAAAGGCATCCATCATCTGGTTATACATCTCAGCACGGAGAGTGTGTTGATTTGTCCTGATCCACCACAGCCTGCTTTGCTCTGCAGCGGCCCAAGAGTCTACAATGTACTGCTGGAATAATTTGCCAGCGCGCAGGAGTGTTGTAGGTTCTTCTGTTCTCTGGAAGAGACGATAGGATTGGAACTGAATTTGGGTGACACGCCCACTTCGCTCACGCCCGTCTGGTAATTGGCGATAGCGAATACCAGGTTGCCACCCCAACTCTCCCCTGGGAAAGAGCAAGACATAGTGAAGAGAGGCATAGTTTGGATTCATATCGGATACCCTTCGAAAGCGTCCACCTTTGAGCTGGACAATAACATCCCTAGGTTCAGGGATGATGCCATCTCCAGGAAGAACCACCGCAATCTCATCCGCAGTAGGGATATTATACCTCCTAGGATCCCTGTGTTCCCTGTATGTGAGCCTAGCCCGGATCTCACCATTCTGTCCCTGAGCTCTGAGCCTCTCAGCCGCTTGTCTATATATGGGAACATGAGGATTGCATAAGAGGAGCATTTCCTGCAAGTCTCCCATGATAGTTGGAGACAGACCTGGGTTACGCGCATTCCTCTGTGCCAAAGCCAATGCTGGATCATATATATAAAGTTGGGCATACTGTATCCGCCTCCCAGGGTTAGGGATGAGAGAGCCATGAATATGATACAGTTCGCCCTGCAGCTTGAGGACATATGGACCACGACCCTCCCGAAGCAAATCTAGATCAAACTCAGCTCCCAAGGAAGTGAATGCAAATGCAGCATTGTACTGCCTGATGTTCTTGCGAAACTGTTTGGCCTCAGGGTCCTGGCCCTCTAAGAGCCGTCTCAATGGCTGAGGGAGCACAGGCAGCTCTGGAAGCTGCACCTTTCCTTCTAAACAGCAATCACCAAATCTGGGCCGCCGATTTGAGGATCTCAGCAGGCGTTCTGCCATCCAGTGTAATGCTCCACAGTCAGGGCAGGCAACAACCATGGGACCCAGATCATGACGCAGCACATCTGCCTCGATTATTCTAGAGCGACCGAGTGGAATAAAAGGAGGAAGTCGCTGAGGACGCTGCCGAGGTACAGGGTGTGGCTGAGGAGGCTGAGGAGGTGCAGGGAGTGGCAGAAGAGGCTGTGGAGGTGCAGGGAGTGGCAGAGGAGGCTGAGGAGGTGCAGGGAGTGGCCGAGGAGGCTGAGGAGGTGCAGGGAGTCGCTGAAGAGGCCGCAGAAGGGCAGGGAGTAGCGGAGGCATTGGTCTTATTGCATTGGCCTGAGCACGCAATGCTGCCACTCCTGCAGAACCTACTACAGGAGGATTAGCTGCCTGTCTACCTCTTCCCAATTGCTGCAATATAGCAGACTGCTCAGCAGCCTGAGCACGCAACTGTGCAATTCCTGCAGAACCAACCACAGGAAGATTGGGAGGTGGCTGTATAGGCGCCTGCCTGTATCTTCTCACGGGCTGTGCTGCTGGGATCGCTGCTAACTGAGCACGAAGGGCTGCCACCTGCTGTCCAGGACTGGGATCAGGAGGACGTAATGGCCCTGCAGCAGGTTGTTGAAAAGGATCAGCCGCATTGCTTCTAGGAGGAGGGTGAGGGATGGCAAAAGGAGGTGGTGGAGGGGGTGGCTGGTTCCGAGCTCTGGCAGCAGCCACAGCAAGGGCCCGCGCTCTCCGATCAGTAGGCGACGTCATACGACCCTCCTGCTCCTCCCTCGCCCTTTCACGCTCCTGCTGACGATTTCTCTCTGGAGTAGATGGATCCCTGAGAAATGCAGGCATAAGCTTAGAGGAACAATCAAGCTACCCCACTTCAACTTACATTTGCAAGCAGATGCTGTTGTTGTTAATTTTTATTGGGCAAAGTCAGGGGAATATATTAATTTCTAATTAAATAAATGTCAGACAGCTCACACCAGACCACAGAGAAATACATACATACCAAGGAAGGGACAGGGAGTCTGTTTGTTAGGCAAAGTCAAGGGAATTTATTAATTTCTATTTAAAAGAAAAAAAAAACATGTCAGATGGCTCACACCAGACCACAGAGAAATATATGTACCAAGGAAGGGATGGGGAATTTTTTTGATGAAAATATCCAAGTCTTCTTCGGCTATCCAACCGGAATAATTCCAGTAAAAGGTCCTGGTCCTGGTCCTGGTCCTGGGGAGATGTCTTCTTCAGCCACCAGTAGTGCAAGTCAACACTAAGAGAACTGCAATGCAATTGTGGCTCCCTCTAAGGCAGCCTGGGATGATTACCTGGCTCCTTAGCAGAGAAAAAGCTGCCCCAATGAAGGGGTCAACCCCAATAGTTCACTGCAGAGACCTCCCTGGGAAGAGATCTTTTGTGGTGTACACTATATAGGCTATCTATTAATTCACTCTCACGCAATTTTTATTCTATCTAGTAGTGGGCAGAGAGGAGAGGAGAGGAGGGTGGTGGTGGAGTGCGCAAAGCGGCTGGCTGCGCAGCGATCTGCCAGCGCAGCGCTGCTTTGAGCGCCTGAGCCGGCAGACCGGCCCAAACCGGTCGCGGCTGCGCTGCTCGCATGCTCCAGAACGCTGCGCAGCGCTGGAGCCGGAAGAGTGGCGCAAACCGCCAGTAGGGCCCAGGGGCTCGCGCCTGCGCCGCTCGCGTGCTCCGCTGACAAACTGGTGACCAAGCATTGGTCAGCAGCGCCCACAACCCACTGAGCGCGTTTAACTCTTAGATACTATAAGAGTATTAATAACAACATATAGGAATATATAGTAGTATTTATAAGGAGAATAATAGATGTTATTAGATGATTCTGTATATATTTAAACATCTCGAAGATATATATACATATGAGAGAGTATTATACTACAAGATAGAGTAACAGATACTTGGAGAGATACTTGTAACAGATATGAGTAGGAGTATTAGTATGACTAGTTATAATGAGAGAGTATTAGACTACCATATTGTTACGACCGTTCATTTCCGACTTCCGCCCCTCAGTTCCGCCACACCTTCCGCCCCTCCAACATTTCCGCAACACATTCCACCCATCCGATATTTCCGACATTCCGCCCATTGTACATTTCCCTTGTTCTTTCGACTCTATTACTCAGACCCACCGGACCCGTTTCATCGTTCATCAAAACCATATATCCGGTCACCCTTGTAGTTCGTTGTCAGATATGTTTTCCCGACCCCTTGTTCTTTGCCATTGTTCTACCTTACCCTGAATCCCCCTTGTAGTCCCATTGTTCCCAATAGTTAGTTCCCACACATTGTCTACTCGACTTCCGCTTCCTCCGGAATTTGCTTAGTACCATACCATTACTTGTTGTTCTGCGCTTTGTATAAAACCCCCTCATGTATGTCTGTTATTCTGCAATCAGATAATCACCTTCGATACTTGATTTCATTTGCTCCAACTCCTGTTCTTAGCACAGCAAGTCTAGCAAGATCTCAGTCTCTCTCAGCCTTCCGTCTTCCGCCTTCCGCCTCAGTTCCGACCCAAGTTCCGACTAAACCTTTGGCTCAGTACTTTCCGACTTCCGACTCATTTCCGAAATACTTAGGACGATAGTTCATCGGGGGCGCAACCTATAAGTTGAAGCCGCAGTCCTTTCCAGTTCCGACTTAGCGGAAATCTCGATACGTAACACATATGGAGTAATAGTAGTTGTGTAGATATTTGTAATATATATGAATAGTTATAATGATATAGTGTATAATAAAAGTGGGTAGAAAAAATAAGAAGAGGGGTAAAAATAAGAATGGGCGTTCTCATCGGCGGAGGCGCCGCTCGGGGAGGGACAAAATAAAAATTATTTATATCCCAACAATAAGATTGGCATATACTTTGGTCCTCTTCTTTTCTATAATCTGAGAATAAAATGGGTGAAGCTACAGGTAATAAAAAGTTGTGAGCATCTGCCCAGGGGAGGGAGTGATCATACCACTCGGAGGCCCACCGATCTCTGAGACGGGCCTCCTACCATGACCAGTAGGAAAGACACAACAGCGTCGTAGGCAATGGTACGACGTCTGCCCGCTCAATGACGCATGATTTGTTGAGCTCCTAGCGCGTGCAAAAGACACACCGCAATCCTTGCGCACATGCGAGATGATCGGTGTGTTCAAGCGCATCGAGCACAAGCAGTGCACTCGCAATCCCAAACGGGATTGTCTCGTGATAGCAAGCAGTACCACGCACGACATCGCCGCCATCCTAAGGGGTTGGATGCACAACCCTGAAGGAATCCCTTCTGCCATCCGTGACAATGCAGATGGAACCTTCAACCTAGACGACATGGACATATGGATGTGGCTGAAGGCACTCACACCCTGAGTTAAGGGGGTCACATCACCTCTCAAGTTGAGACTCCTCGACCTGTTCAGCTCGACTGACCAATGGTCGAGCCTCGTTGATGCCAGGGAATGCCTGACACCGCAGAGCACCAGCCTGCGGCTATCCATCACGGGTCCATATCCTGTGGGAGGCCGAGCTGGCCCCGACATCCCGCTCTCCGAGATCGCGCGATGGCTGGCCCGCTATGCCGGCATCACTCATGAACGAGTGGCCCGCATTGCACAATATGTTCAACGCAGCCTCACCGGTGTGGCATTCAGTGCCGCCGCTTGGGAGGGCCAACAAAAGGTCCTCGAGACCAGCCATGTGAGGGATGCGGTGCCACGACCACTCATCCACGCTGAGCTTGATCAAGAGCTGGCGCGCTTCCGGCCTTCTCCCCAGGCCGAGGACCCGGCCGTCGAGGCCATGCTCCGCAAGGACACTGGCCTCGTCAACCAAGCGGAAAAACCCCACCAGTGGTGAGGCAGAGCCACCTCACCCAACCACCCCCACGGATGCAAAGGTGCCTCCAGAGGAGTCGCATGCTCCACCGGCCCCATATGATGACGATGTCATCGTATCGGAATCACTAGAGGACACCATCATGGATGACCTCTATGAGTCCTAAGTGGTACCCTATAGTTGTCTATAGAGGGGGAGGGTGTAAATAACCTATGTATCTATCTGTACACTAGTTATTACATAATCCCAGTGGGCCCCTTAGGGACCCACTGTATAGTTTATGCATGGGAACCGGTCAGCGGTTCCCATCACATCTTACCCTTATACTGTCACTACGTAGCATTCAGAATACCACTCCTTGGTCAAGTTCTGTTGTGCCCTTCTGACACAAGGCTTAAGATCATCATCTTTACAGGGACCCATCGTCCATGGACACGTCATTGAGGCATCCATGGACGCTTAACCCTAAGAGACCATAAGGGTCCATAGGAACCATTTCCAACCACCACGCTGCAGAAACTGCTCCTCTATATATCCCCCTCGCTGTTAAAGGGGGTCACGAACATGCCCTGCCTACATCCACACTCGACGCAAAACGCCAGATCAAAATTAATGTAAGTGCCTTGTTGCTCAACACTGCCGCCTTCGCTGAACACTCGTGTTTCCCCCTTTACCACTCGTGGACACGGTCATGACCCATCCATTTTGTATACCCAGTAACCTCGACACCCCACTTCTTTGTTCTCCCTGTTCACTCCTCACCGAATTTCCCAAACATTTATTCGCTTTTATATCATTTGCAGTTAGCAGCGCTACCTGTACTCGATCAACGACTTCTCCCCACCTCAATGGTCCATCATGGGTCCCTTTACCTTCCTGGCTCAAACCCCCTCGGATGCTCCTTTGTTCGGATGGCGTAACTTGTTTGTCTCCAGTACCCAGTTAAGCCCTATCATCCATTTCCTCAGTCCACCTCTACGTTCACGTGGCTTCACCCTCCCCTTGGGCCACGGCTCTTCAATGATCATTCTATTCACCCTTCGCCACATTTCGCCGAACAACCATTCGCTGCTCGCATCATTCGCCAGCAGGCACGCCATCAAACATGATCACAGCTTCTCAATCCAACCCCTTTAGGTGTTCATATGGCAAGGATGCGTTCATGGGATGGCCTACCTGTAGGTCCTGTGGGATCAACCCAGTAGACGAAGAGTCCGTGCAGGGTAGCATGTATGCAGGTCCCAAGACATGGTTTTGTACATGAGTGCCTTCGCCACCTTTACTCTCCATTGTTTCATGTTCGCACTCCTCCCTCACTCTATTGTATGTTTATTCCATCTACTTAGTATCATGACTGCGCACCCCTATCGAACCCTGACTCATGGTGGCTTCTTTTTCCTATTCGCTGATACCGTACGAGCATTCAATATAAGTAGTTTACATTTGCATGTATATCCCCCAGTTCAATTATCATATGTCCATCTTGTGCAAACTTGACCTCGCTGTGACTATCGTCTTGAGCCTTCTCCTGTAGATTTCTATCTTCGACCAGAAGAGGACTTAGGCATCACTGGTGAGTTCTCATACTTCATCTTCGATTACCTTAGCCTTCGAACTATTTTCTGTGCTGTCGGCGAAGGGATTTTCGCTACTTAGACAACCCTTCCATGACACCTTGCACGTTACATCGTCAAGTGCCACGGGCTATTTCGCTACGACTGTAGATCGGGCGAGCTCCGTTCGGGCAGCCCTCCTTCTGAACAATTATTGGTTCACCTTATTCGCCAAACGGCATACTTATTCACACAAGTTATTCAGGCATCCACTGTGTTCACTAATATACGATATTAACGCCTAAAAACCAATCTTGACAGACACGTGCAGCCGCTTAGAACCTGTTTGAGAAACAATCTTCCAATTATTCCGATCAATGTGACTTTCCTATATTGAGAGACATGTACGTAGCCTTTTCCTTTGGCTGCTGGTGTGTAGATGACAGCTCGCTTTCAGACTGGGATTTGGCTGGAATTTAGCCTTTATCAGCTATGGGCAAGTGTGGCATCGACATTGCACGGTGCTTAACCTAGTTGAAATTTATTTTTCTCACTTACTAGTTGGCATTGAAATATGTTCCTGAACTGGTGTCAGGTGCGGGATTTCACCCCTTTGGCAGGAGCGATGCTCGAGTGGATGATGGAGGAAGAGATCTATGAGCAGCTCACATACACTTTAAGAGATTCAATACGGTTGCCCACTCATCATGCCCCTAGGTCCTTCTTCGTCACAGGATGTAAGCAGTACCAGTTCCTACCACTGTGTCATGATGACCGTCAAAGGCTTAGATGGGATGTCATGCAACACCCTAAGCTTGGCATTTTATGAACTCGCCTGTGCCTCTTCTGTTCAAGAGCAAGTGTATGCAGAAGTCTCGGATGTTCTAGGTAGTGCTGAGGCTTGGCATTGGAATCATTTGAATAATCTGTGTTTGACCACATGCCCCTGCAAGCGGTTGTCAAGGAAGTATTCAGACTTCTTTCCGTTGTCACTCATGATATGTTCCAGGTGGGGACAGATACTGTCATCCCAATCTCGAAGCCTGTCACCTGTCACCACAACTACGGTGTAGAGAGGGAAGCCTCGCTGGAGTGACAAACTGCGCAGAACTACTAACACAGCTGGTAGTGAGCGGGAAAGAGGAGTCTCTATTACTAATCTAAGTGGACCCACTATATACTCTGAGAAGAATGGGGGTGGCACAACGTGACATCATACTAAAAGACAGGAAAAACCTATAATCTCCAACTAGAGAGCGTAGCTCTCTTACATCCGCCGGGACTTCTTTTGAAGATCTGAATTCACTACTACTGGTAAACTGCAGGAGACTGCAATATTGGTGATGTATGGACCAGGGAGTAGGGATGACACCGGGTATGAGTATGAGCCACCGGCGCTCTGCACAGGAACTATGAGAGGACAACGGAGTGGTTCTACATTTTGTGGGGTTGTATTGCCGGTGAATAGAAGAAGCGAGAGCATGGGAAGATGTCGGCGCGGGCAGGGATGGAATGGACTGGCTAGCTTCAGTCTTCAGTGCTGCAGTGAGGCAGTGTGTCATGCACTTCGCAGCATGTGTGCTGTTCAAGTGTGGTGGCGCATCTTGGGAGCCTGCATCATGCACAGCTGCGTCTCTGAAGTCCCGTACATGTGCGCCAGCGGAATGAGACCTGCTACAGCAGAAGCCACATGTACACTGCGCTTTGTTCCTGTCGTGTGGTGTGCCCACAGTCTGGCTTGCTGTGCTGCGTGTTGAAGGGGCTCGGGGCAACTGTGCTGCGGGAGACGGGTGCGGATGCAACGACGTGTGCTGGTGGGACGTCGTGGTTGCGGCTGGCGTCTGCGTGGCTGGCTCACAGGTGGGCAAGGTGGCGATGTTCATCTGAGTCATCTTGCCCTTCGCCTGCAATGTGCTCTCGATGGTGTGTGCCCTGGTCCTGTCGTCAACGTCCAGAGCGCGCAGGCTTGTGGAGTTTGCACGTGGACGCATCATGTCGTCCTAGCCGGCCTTCTGCATGGTGCTCTTATGAGCGCACGTCATTGGATCGCATGATGGTGCAAGGATAGAAGACACGAGTCAGCATGGGGAGGGTAGTCAGTGGTGGTGCTGGCTGTGAAGTTGCGACACAGGCATCTGTGCATGGCGGATGGGCGAGGTGGTGGCTAGGGCATGCATGTCTGTTCTGGTTGATGCGGAGTGTGATGCCTTCTGTACCTCCGTGGTTGTCTCGCGGGTCTGCCTCGCGGCATCCTTCGGATGTGTCGCATTCTCACAAGTCATTGTGGGTACGTGCGTGCTTGTGTGGGTCTCAGTCAGGGTTGCAATCTCATGACTCATCACCGCCTTCTGCATCTCTGTCCTGCGGTGCCGCTGCGTGACATTGTGCGTCAGTACGCAGGTTGTGGCTGCGAGGGGAGTGTGCGTAGGAGCCTTCTGTATGTACGGCGGGGGCGAGGAAGAGAATGGCGCTGTGGAAGGAACCCGGCAGCTGTGATGACATCGTGAAAAATGCGTTGGCGTGTACTGAACGCATGAGGAAGGGAACGGAGGCGTAGGATAAAGGGGAAAACATGCCCGGGCATGGAGGTGCATGTCGGTTCGTGACTGCCTCACCACATCACATGTCTGGACGAAGGTCTCGAGGGTTGCGCTGTTGCCATGGGCGGCGCCAATGCCTGCGTTCCTTCTGGTCGTAGCTGTGCATGGCACTGTAGGTGGGAACGTGCGGGACGCGTCCGCGCGTGGTGCAATGCGTGCATGGGAGGGAGCCGAGCTGGCGGTGCATGAGGATGTTGGGGTGAGACCATAAGACTGCGAGGAATGTAGCTGTGGGTCCTTTCTGACGACTCTGTGCACCCTGGTGTGTCGCTTAAGTCGGCGGGTGGTTGAAAAGGCACGAGAGCACGTAGCACAAGTGTGTTGGCTCATCACGCCACTCTGATTGTTCCCTGGGGCTCGGATGACTGTAAGACAGGGCACATACGGAATATCTCGATGAGATAGGACTGATAAGGATGGAACTGAATTGGATGGTGGTTGAAAAACGACTGGCAAGGAAGGCGAAGGTGTTGGCGGATAGCAGACTATAGACTCGGGACTCTTGTCATCCTGGAACGAGCGAAGGAGTCCATCAGAAATGGCTGGAGAGATAGCAAGTAGCTCCTCCAAGGAGAGAGTAATGGGGGTTTGGAGAGGATCATCTGTGGGTGCAATGGATGTCAACAGGAAACGTTGTAAGACACTTGTGACTGGGCCGCGCATCGCCGCCGGGTTGCCCTGCGTTTCGACTGACTCGCTGTGGTTCATTTCAATTTGACCGACTAAGTATAACTTGTTTCTTGCGACCGACAGTTCGAATGTGACAGAGCGAGGGAAGGTGTAATGGATGGTCTCCTGCCATTGACAGACAGAAGTTGACACTGGGTGTGACATGGAGAGGTCAAGAGTTCTTGCGAACGGGGCAGCCAGATGTAGAGAGGGAAGCCTCGCTGGAGTGACAAACTGCGCAGAACTACTAACGCAGCTGGTAGTGAGCGGGAAAGAGGAGTCTCTATTACTAATCTAAGTGGACCCACAATATACTCTGAGAAGAATGGGGGTGGCACAACGTGACATCATACTAAAAGACAGGAAAAACCTATAATCTCCAACTAGAGAGCGTAGCTCTCTTACAACGGGTGGAAGGATTCATACTCTGCCTGTGCGAAAGGGACAGTGGGTGGTGCGTGAATGCGCTTCTGAGCATTTCACTGACTGACTTGGTGTTAGCGCCAATGGCATCAATACTTCACGGGATATCTGTGGCCCTGACGCTGTGGAATTTAAGCCAGAACACTGACTGGAGGGTCACCTGGGCGAAGTCTCCCCTGACAAAAAGTGTGCGGGGCCGTATGGCAATCTATGGGTCTGAAGAGCCGTCCAATGCAATGCCACAATGGGGCTAACTTTGGCGGTGGACCTAAGACATGTATTGCGTGCATAGTCGTCTTCATACTGATGGGCCGTATGCAAGCAGCTGATCTTCACACAGGTGGGGATTAGCGTGAGTGAAAGCACTACCTTCTTATTATTTTAATTGACCTGTAATCTCTATGTATCTGAATTTTGTGCCTATAGTTCAAGGCAAGCCTGTCGGCTGCCCGCTCCGAGGATATCGCGAGCTTGAAGGTCGTTGTGGTCGATTGGCTCTCGGCTCCCCCTTATAACACTTCAACAGCTGCGTACCCACTAGCTCATAACTCCAAGACCACGCTGTCATGACCCGTCTATTTCCCCTTACCTCGCTGTCTCTGTTCCCCCTCTCTTCGTTCCTCTTGCATCTTCGCCTGAGTTCACCATACCCTCCAACAACTCCCCCACTATGTTCGTTCCATTCACTCTTTGCCACATTTGCTGAACGACCATTCGCCACTCGCATCATTTTCCAGCAGGCACGCAATCAAACACGGTCGACACCCTTTACGCGGCGTGATGGTTCATCACTGGCCCCATCATCTTCTCGATCCAACCCCTTTAGGTGTTCATATGGCTGGGATGCATTCACGGGACGTCCTACCTGTAGGTCGTGTGGGATCAACCCAGCAGACATGTTACAACCATGCATTTCTGATTTCCAACACTCAGTTCCGCACACATTCTGACCCTCCGATAGTTCTGATATTCTGCCCCTTGTTCTACTCCCTTGTTCTTTTGACTCTATTACTCGGACCACCGGACCCGCTTCATCATTCATCAAGACCATAAGATAGAGGACGCCCTAATAGGGTACCCTTACGTACTCTCTAACCCTAACCCTAAAAGTGGCCAAAATCCTGAAGTCGAGTAAAAAAAAAAAAATACTCATTAGATTTCACATCAAGGATGCCTCACCCATAGTCTATATACTCATAGTCTATGTATTGTAATGTATTAAGTACCAAAGTGCTATGCATAGGCAGCCTTTGCTTTCTCAGCCATCCAAGGGGGTAAAGTCCGGTGTCCATGATACCTTCGGTTTGCCCAGGCAGCCATTGAGCCAGAAAGGCCTTGTGAGTATGCTGAAATGAATCTGGCAGATCTATTTGCATAGCTACTCCAAAAAAAATAAAAACAATGAGTAATCCATATTCAGATGATGTGGAAACCACTGACCGCCGAATTTGGATCAATGGGATATCATCAAGGCATGCAATCACATTGCGCTCCATGGCATCCATATCTGTTGTTTGTGCACTTGACCTGTATCAGAACTTGACTGCACCCCTGTATTGCTCAATAAAGTTGACAGCACAGAAAATAACTCGAAGGCTAAGGTAACAAAGATGAAGTATGAGAACTCACCAGTGATGCCTAAGTCTTCTTCTGGTCGAAGATAGAAATCTACAGGGGAAGGCTCAAGATGATAGTCACAGCGAGGTCAAGTTTGCACAAGATGGACGTATGATAATTAAACTGGAGAATATACATGCGAATGTAGACTACTTATACCGAATGCCCATATGGTGCTAGCGAGTAGGAAAGAGGCCGTCTGGAGTCAGGGTTGGATAGGGGTGCACGGTCAGTATACATGATAGATGTAATAGACATACAATAGAATGGAAGAGGGGTGCAAACATGAAACGACGCAGAGGAAAGAGGGCGAAGGCCCCTATGTACGAAAACACGCCTTGGGACCTGCATATACACCACCCTGCACGGACTCTTCGTCTGCTGGGTTGATCCCACATGACCTACGGGTAGGATGCCCTGCGAATGCATTCTGGCCATAGGAACACCCAAAGGGGGTTGAGTTGAGAAGATGTTGGGACCAGTGATGAACCATCAATCCGGGTAAAGGATGTCGATCGTGTTTGATGGTGTGCCTGCTGGCGAATGATACAAGTAGTGAATGGTCATATGGCAAATGTGGTGAATAGCGAACGGAGCAAGGAGTGAATGGAGCGAAGACGAGCGAACATGGAAGAGTGGTAAAAGGGAAAACAGGGATAGCTGGGTACAAGAAATAAATGAGTCATGACAGCCTGCACCTCCTTGCAATTCATGATAGGACCAGTGATGAACCATCAATCCAGGTAAAGGATGTCGATCGTGTTTGATGGATGGCTACTGGCGAATGATGCAAGTAGCAAATGGTCATTTGGCGAATGTGGTGAATAGTGAATGGAGCAAAGAGTGAATGGAGCCAAGCCGAGGGAACATGGAAGAGTGGTGGTGAAAGGGAAAACAGGGATAGCTGGATACAATAAATGAATGGGTCATGACAACTGTGTAGTGAAAACTTCAGCGAAGCTAATTCGTCCTGCTCTGCAGTGGTACGAGTCCCATTGAGTCCAACCTGCAGGGAGGCTGCAACTGACACTATCTGAATGCATCCTGAGCATGTGGGTCTGTCATGGAGTGGGAGTTTAACAGATGATGGGTTCTATGATGGCTGAGGGCCCCAACACCTGGCATCCTGGCAGGAATGATGCAAATAGCAAATGCGAAAGCAGTATGGTGACGAATATTTTGGCAAGATATTCGCTGGTTCTGGAAGCCGTTTGCTGGTTCAGGAGGTGCTTCGCTGTGTGCTGAGGGATGATTCACAGAATAAACGAATCATGACAAATCTGCGCTTGTGCGGTGGCTGAATCCAATGCGAACGGCTCAGGCGATGGAATGTGGATATTCTGATCCACATCGGCTTGTCAGATGGTTTCAGCTTCCAACATTTTGATCTGTCGCTGGCCCTCACGTTCGCAAACTGGCCCTTTTGGTTTCCGAGCCTCGTCGGCTTTCGCCTTCAAAACCTGCCTCTCTTCCTCCCAAGCCTCCTCAGCTTTTCATGCCTCTTCGGCATTTTTCGCCTCTTCGGCAATCCGCGCAACTTCAGCCTGTGCCTTCCATTCCACTTTGGCTTTTTCAACATCCTCTCGCTGTTTCTTCTCTACTGCAGCCTTGCGCTCCTGCGCAAGTCGCCGCTTTTCCTGCAATTCCCTCATCCGCCCTGCCGCTTCACGCTCAGCCCGCGTGAGCTCCGCGTCAACTTCATCCACCTCGTTGACCTCGATAGGGATTTCATGTGTCTCTGACATTGATCCGTGAAATTGATGATGATGGGAGAAGACAAGAAGCAGAACGTGAAACAAAGCTTATGTAACTACCCCGACTCGGCGATTTCCAGGATCTCGCTGATGGCCTCATGGGTTCGGCCATAAGGGGGAGGTACTGTTATGACCTGTTCCCGGCTTCGGCTCTCATTCAGGAACCTCGGGTATATCTCAGCTTCCTTCAGGTTTCCCTTCGCACGTCCCATCATCCTGTTATGTATCGAGATTTCCGCTAAGTCGGAACTGGAAGGACAGCGGCTTCAACTTATAGGTTGCGCCCCCAATGAACTATTGTCCTAAGTATTTCGGAACTGAGTCGGAAGTCAGAAAGTACTGAACCAAAGGTTTGGTCGGAACTTGAGTCGGAACTGAGGCGGAAGGCGGAAGACGGAAGGTGGAGAGACTGAGATCTTGGTAGACTCGCTGTGCTAAGAACAGGAGATGGAGCGAAAGAAATCAAGTATCGAAGGCGATTATCTGATTGCAGAAAGAGAGACATACATGACAGGCTTTTATACAAAGAGCTGAGACAACAGGTAATGATATGGTACTAAGCAAATTCCGGAGGAAGCGGAAGTTGAGTAGACAATGCGTGGGAACTAACTAGTGGGAACAATGGGACTACAAGGGGGGTTCAGGGTAAGGTAGAACAATGGCAAAGAACAAGGGGTCGGGAAAACATATCTGACAACGAATTACAAGGGTGACTGGATATGTGGTTTTGATGAACGATGAAACGGGTCCGGTGGGTCCGAGTAATAGAGTCGAAAGAACAAGGGAATAGAACAATGGGCGGAATGTTGGAAATATCGGAGGGGCGGAAAGTGTTGTGGAAATATCGTAGGGGCGGAAGGTGTTGCAGAACTGAGAGTCGGAAATGAACGGTCGTGACAATATCTCCCTTCTAAGGTCGAGCCCCACGAGACCACAGGTCGGATCACGTGACCTGTGAACAAATGCGTCGGAGTTCTAAAAAATAGGCTGAGGAACAAACGCGTCTTCTTTCCAATCCAACATGAGTACCCCAATCAATTTCTCCAAGATGACGAGTGCCAAGATGAAACAGCATTTCGCTGATATGCTCGCGCAAAAGGAACTGGCCGAAAAACGTGAGGCTGAGGAAGCAGCGCGGAAATAGAAGGAACGTCGGGAGAAAGAGCGGAAGGAACAGGAGAGGAAGGAATGTCCGGCGGAAAGGTTCTTGGATCAACTAAAAGTTCTTCCAGAATAATGTTCAGGACGAGTCAGAGTCAGACTCGGAGAGTTCGGCGGAAAGTAGACCGTCTCCCGAAGGAAAAAGGAAACAAAAGGAAATCGCTACTCCGGTGAACCTTGTGGCGGAACGGAAACGTCGGGTGGACGCATTCCAGAAGGCTCGAAAGAGCAAGCTGAATCGGCTGTTGGAGCTGCGTGAACTAGGACCGGAAAATCCCGCGACTAAGAAGCGGAAAATGCGGGACGGCGATGAGGAGGAAAAGGCTCCTTGCGACCCATGCGAGTCTAAGGGTGTGGATTGCACGTGGTCGAGTAATCCGCGGGAAACTTCTTGCGATCAGTGCCATGACAAGAAGAGACGCTGCGTCGTGGACGGGTGTGCTTCGAGGCTGGAGCGAAAGAAACAGAAGGTTGAGGAGTCGAATCTGAAGTCGGAACCGGGACCGAGCGGAGGGAGGGCCGAGGAATCGTTTCCGGTGACCGGAAAATCGGGACAGGCGGTGTTGAACTGGTTTACGATGTCTTATCCACTCCTTGACATTTCCGGGTCGCTGAGGGCCATGCGGGAACAGCAACGTGAAATCCGGGACATAATGATCGATATGGCCGAGGTTCAGCAGCATCAGGTTCTGTCAATCCAGAACCAGATGACTGTTATGTCCACTGTCCTGGAACAGTTAACACGGGAAATGCTTTTAGATTAAAATATTAATTAGTGCCTTCTTTTTATCAAATGAAATCTGTTGCTTAGTGGTTGAAACCACTATGTTCGCCTCCCCTCTGTGTGCTGACTAAGCCCTTCGGGGAGCGTGCGGCACTGATGAATGAGGGTCACGTGACCGTGTCGACAGAAAAACAGTGTCGATCCAAGGGATAGTCAAATCAAAAGCGTTCGCTTTTAAGGTAGTATAGAGTAAACAGTGATAGTAGACTCTTAACGAAGATTTGGAATAAACTGTTAAGAACTGAGCTCTGTAACTATCAAACAAGATTACAGCAATTTCAGGAGGCAGAAAAATCGATTCTGGATAATTTTGTTCATACATTTGTACTAGCTATTTATACTATGTTGATAGTAACTACTAGTGTTCAAGATATTGGATGGATGGGTCGAAAAACTGTTTTGTAGCTAAGGGGTGACTAATTTATAGTCATAAAGTCATGGGGTGATGGGGATAGTGTCAGGATTGTCTGGGCTTTGAAATAGAGATCTATACCTAGTATACAAAGCCCCTGTCCACATGTTGTTAGGATAGTAATCAGTCAGACGTGTCATGGGATTCAAATAGAAAATGGATTTGATTTTACTCTGCCCAGCATATATGCTGGGCTTGGAGATGGGTCCGCTGTCTCTGTGCCTCTCTTGTGTGGCAGCTGATTGAGTATATGTGTTGCAGATGACTTTCTCAGGTCACTCCACAACACCCTGTACCCCTGCGCAGTCTACTATTCTCTGCGGCGTTTGGTGCCCGTACCCCTCGGTACCTATGGCCTGGCGCCTGTCGACGTCATGGCTGATACCATCACCCGATAGGCGCGCCGTCCCTGATCGACCGCACGTGGCCGACGCTCGAACTCCTGTATATTACCCGATCTATGGGTAATATAGCGTGTCGTAAAATTCGTGTGATCGTCGTCTGCGCCGACGTCTATCGTGAATGTAGTTTGTGTTTCTTTTGTTTTTTCTTTTGTTTTTCTTTTGTTTTTCTATTAGTTTCTTTTTTATATATAAATGATTTGAGTAAGATAATTGCGTTTATCGCAACAAATGCGGTGGCAGAATGACCTGGTCCGGGACCGAATGGATGCGCGGCTGCGTGAGAAGGGAAATGGGGCGGAAGCTGGTCCGAGCGGGAGGGCAGAAACGAGGGAAAGGGTGGAAACGGAGTTGGTGAGGGTCAAGGTAGGCGAGGGGGAAAAAGAGCCGGAAGCGGAAGAAGAAGTTGAGGTGGAGACAATGAGGGAGGAGTAGGGTGTCTGGGTGACTTGTAATATTTTTCTTGAAGTGTCAGAAATTAGTGTAATGGAAATTTAATCGGATTTTAACAATGATTTGAGAACTGTAAGAAAGGAATGGGTGTTGGAAATGAGGGCGGAAATGACTAGGGTGCGGAAATGGGGCGAGGCTTATCAGGGTATGACTTGTGGAAATCAGCGACGAGGTCAGAGGCGTGGTTTAGTTCCGTGGCGGAAATCCACGAGGTCTCTTCGTCAGTGTTTTCATAGCCTGCCCACTTGACTAGGTACTGGAGTTGGCAGCAGTATCGTCTGTCGAGCTTGGAGTTGAGAATTTCCGAGATCTCATATTCCGGTTCTCCGTCGATGACGACTGGCGGAGGCGGAGGTTGTTCTCGATTCGGAATTATATTCAGAACTGCGGGCTCAAGCATGGAGACATGGAATACCGGGTGTACTGCGCGCATACTGTCAGGAAGTCTGAGGGTGAAAGAATGGCTGCCGGCCTTAGCGATGATCTCGTAAGGGCCAAGGTATTTTTCAGAGAGCTTCTTCGAGGGGCGAGTGGTGCGGAAGTTTTCAGCTTTGACAAAGGCTTTGTCGCCAATCTCGAGTGCCGGTTGCGGAAGTCGTTTCCGATCGGCGGAAGTCTGGTATCTCTTCTGGGCGGCGGAAATGTTCTCTCGGAGGTGCTGGTGAAGGTCGTCAAGTTCCACAACGAAATCTCGGGCTCTGGCAGAGGTGAGGTTGTGTTCAGGGTGGATGACGAGATTCGGGTGGTAGCCCTTGTTGGTGTAAAAGGGTGAAATTCCGGTGGTAGCGGAAGGCGCGTTGTTGTAGGCAAATTCCGCGAGCGGAAGGAGGTCGGACCAATTGCTGTGTTGGTAGTTGCAATAGACGCGGAGATACTGCTCAAGAGTCTGATTAGTATGTTCTGTTTGTCTGTCTCCCTCGGGGTGATAACCGGAAGTGAAATGGAGTTTCATGTCGAGAGCCTTGCTGTGTTTGCGGAAAAAGGATGACACGAATTCGGAACCACAGTCGGAAGTGACATGGGAAGGGATTACGTGCTTGGAAAAGACGTGAAGCACGAAGAGCTGTGCGAGCTGGGCGGAAGTGATGGTGTCGTAGGTCGGAATAAAGATGGACTGCTTTGTGAGGCGGTCAACGATCACTAGAATGGTAGCATAGCCAGATGACTTAGGAAGTTTCTCAATGAAATCCATGGATATCGAATTCCACGGTTGTTCCGGGATCGGAAGTTGCTTCAGGAGGCCGTAGGGTTTGTGATGTTGAGGCTTGGCTTGCATACAGGTGGTGCATGACTTGCAGTAGTCTTGGACCATCGTGCAGAGGAGAGGCCAAGTGTAGGTACGTCGGATTATGTCGAGGGTTTTGTTCTGGCCTTGGTGTCCTGAGAGCGGATGATCGTGGCTTTGCTGGAGTACGCGAAGTCGTAGATCGTTGGTATCCGGAACGTAAATCCGGGACTTGTACCGGAGAAATCCGTCGGAATCAAGGGACCATCCAGGACTGGTGGGGTCATCGAGGTGGGCTGCGGAGATGGGGTCAGAACGGAGTGCGGAACGGATGTCGGAATGGAGAGACTCGGTGTCCATAATAATTGAGGCGCGGAGTAGCAGAAACTGCAATGCTGTGGCACGCAGGGACGATGCCAGTTGCTCAGTCGAGAATACTGGGCGGAAATTGTGCAGATTAACGCTGGCATAGTCGCTACTTCCCTCTTTTGGGTAGACGTCCCAACGTCTAGTGAGTGCGTCGGGTTTGGCTCCGAGCTTTCCGGGGCGGAAGCAGATCACCATGTTGAACTGTGAGAGATATTCAGACCAGTGGACTTGACGGCGAGTCAAAATCTTAGTAGTTGCAAAATACTCAAGGTTCTTATGATCCGTTACAACGTCGATCGGATAGGTTGGACCTTTGAGGTAGCGTCTCCAAATTTTGAAGGCTTCGAAAATCGCAAGTAGTTCCTTATCGTGGACGTCGTAGTTAAGTTCCGGGGCGGAAAAGGTGTGGGAATGAAAAGCGATCGGATGAATTTCTCCGTCATCAGGGGAAATGATGGAAAGAATGGCGGCTAGCGCGTAGTCGGAAGTGTCGGTTTCGAGTACAAGTTGGGCATCAGGAATCCAGAAACCGAGTATGGGAGCCGTAGTGAAGGCCGATTTGAGGGCTTCAAATGCGGAACGGCATTCCGGAGTGAAATTCCATGGGGCACCCTTCCTGGTGAGACGTGTGAGCGGAACAGTAATGTCGGAAAAGTTATAAATGAAACGCCAGTAAAAGTTGACGAAGCCAAGGAAAGACTGTACATTCTTAACACGTCGGGGTTCCGGCCATTCTTGAATTGCCTTGACCTTGTCCTCTGCCATGGTAAGACCTGTTGGAGAGAGGATGTAGCCGAGGTATTCGACCGTGTCACGGTGCCATTTGCATTTCTCTGCTTTTGCGTAGAGATGGTGTTTGCGTAGACAGTGGAGTACTTCGCGGACATGTTCCCGATGTTTTTTTGGTGTGTCGGAATAGATGAGGATGTTGTCAATGTAGACTAGGACGCATACGTCGAGGAGGTCGGAAAATACGTCGTTCATAAATTGCTGAAAAGCAGCGGGAGCATTGGTTAGACCAAAAGGCATGACAACCCACTCAAAAGCACCGTAGCGATTGAGTCCGCGGAAATCGACACAGAGGCGGAGAGATCCATCCTTCTTCTTGACGAAAAGGACCGGAGCGCCGTGCGGAGACAGCGAAGGGCGGATGAAGCCCATGTTGAGATGTTCATTGACGAACTTGCGGAGAGTTAGGAGTTCACTTTGCGAAAGGGAGTAGATCGGTCCAAGGGGCGGAGATGCTCCTTCTTCCAGATCTATCTTCAGATCGTAAGGTTGATGTTCAGCTGGTTTATCGGCTTTGGCCTTGTTGAACACGTCTGGGAAGTCACGATATTCTTCCGGAACTGAGCTCATGTCGACCGGAGCAGAAGTCGAGGCGGAACGAGCCTTGACTGAAGCCGAATCGGAAAGGTGAAGCTGGAAAACGGTCGTATCTTCTTGCCGTTGCAATACTCGGAAAGCGGTGGCGGAAACGAGCGCAATTCGAGGAGCTTCGAGGGACGGAGGTGCTAAAGCGGGACCGGAGTGCGGAACTGAATCCACGAGCGGAGATGCAGAAGAGGCCTGAGCCATCTTTGCGGACAACGTCGGAATAGATGGAAGTTGATCCGGGATACGGAACTGTATTTGACCCAATGCCCAGTTAATCGACGGATTATATTGGGTTAGCCAATTGTGTCCTAGTACAACGGAACAGCTAGCATCTAGCGGAGTGACGTAAAATGTAACTTCATGGTTGTCCCCAGTAGCGAAACAGATAGACAGGTCCACAACTTGGGAAATTGCCGTGTTGGACGACCCGTCGAAAAGGCAGAGTGGAATTGTCGGAATGTTGCGGGTCGGAAGTTTATGTTTCAAAACAAAGTTGGAATCGAGGAAACAGTGAGTCGAACCGGAGTCGATCAATGCGGTAAACGGGGGTGCGGAAATGGTGTCGGAAGTGAGTGGAACAGAGAGGGAGTCGGAGGACGAAAGAGCGGATGCGTTGAGTTTAACCTCGTTTGTCGCACGAATGGGTTCAACACAGCCCTCAGCTCGTGCGGAGGCCGGAGGACTGCTGACTATTTTTTTGGATCCGTAGCGGGAGCCGCTTCAGATTTGTCTTCCGTCTTTGCTGCGCGGCCCTTGGCCTTAGCAGCGGAGGCGGAAGCGCGAGTGCAGTCGCGAGCGACGTGACCGCCTTTGCCGCAGAAAAGGCAAAGGTTGTTGTCCATGCGACGCTGGCGTTCTACGGGGGTTAGTTTTCCATCCTTCCCAAGTTTGTTGGAAAGGTCCGGAGTGCTCTTTCGGGCATTGGTGTTGGAACCAGAGGCCTGGTTGTTGCGAGGGGTGTTGTTGTTGTTCCGGTTGCCGGAGTTGGATCCGGAACTGTTGTTGCTGTTGTTGTTTCCGGAGTTGTTGTTTCCGGGATTGGTCTTCTTCTTGTCTTTATCAGACTTCTTGTTGGAAGACTTGTCGTTCTTGCTCTGGGCGGAAGTTTCGCGAGCAATCTCGGAGTGTCTTTCCCAGTAGCGTGAATCGATGGATTGGGCAAGGTTGCGGAGGTCGGTAAGGGTGGCGGGTTTTCCGACGTGGGCAATTTCATCCTTGATCCGGGATGGCAAGCCCATGTAAAACTGGCGTCGGAGTGCGGCTTCTCCCCATTGGACTCGAGGAGCGAGCTGCTGAAACATGACGATATATTTAGCTATCTTATGAGTGTCTTTCATTCGAAGCTTATCGAGTTCATTTTCCGCATTGGCTTCCATGTCAAATGGTCTGAAGTTGCTGCGGAGTTCGGAAATGAAATTGTGGTAATCGTCGGCCCAGTCGACGAGAGCGAACTGGTCCATGAGGGCAGGTTCGAAATAGTCGAGAGCCGTGCCTCAGAGATAGGAAAGGGCATAATTGACCTTTCGTTCGTCGTCGGGAAAGGTGTCGGGACGATCACGGAAATTGAGTTGAAGCTGGACCAGAAATGGCTGGAGCTTCTTGGGGTCGGAACCGTCCAACTGATCTGGTTTGTGGACCTTTGTCTTGGGGCGTGGTGGTGCTTGGGCCGGGCGCTGAAGTTGTCCGGCTAGCATGGCGATGGCTTGTGCAAGATCCAGAACTGGCGCGGGCGGAACTGGGTTGGCGGGAATCTGAGGTGGAAGTGGAGGTGGAGGACCACCTGGGGGACCGCCGGGTGGGCCGCCATGAGGGCCGCCTGGAGGTGGTCTTGGTGGAGGTGGTGGTGGTGGAGCTGGGCATCGGAATGACGCTGCTATTTGTTCGCCGCTGCTACTCGTCGAATTCCCGTCATAATCGGGATTGTTGTTGGGATTAGCATCGGGAACTTCTTCGAAACGTTGCGGAAAAGCATCGGAGAGCTCATCGTCGGCACGAGAGCTGCTGGAGGGTTCCGCGTGCCTTGGTGCTGCGGATCTGAGACTGCCAAATAAGAGAGAGCTTCGACAGCTCCTGCTCGAGCTGAAGTAGCTGTGGTACGAGGAGGCATAGTGATAGTTATCGGGTGGGAATCAGATAATACTGTTACGTATCGAGATTTCCACTATGTCGGAACTGGAAGGACAGCGGCTTCAACTTATAGGTTGCGCCCCCAATGAACTATTGTCCTAAGTATTTCGGAACTGAGTCGGAAGTCAGACAGTACTGAACCAAAGGTTTGGTCGGAACTTGAGTCGGAACTGAGGCGGAAGGCGGATGATGGAAGGCGGAGAGACTGAGATCTTGCTAGACTCGCTGTGCTAAGAACAGGAGATGGAGTGAAGGAAATCAAGTATCGAAGGCGATTATCTGATTGCAGAATAAGAGACATACATGACAGGCTTTTATACAAAGAGCTGAGACAACAGGTAATGATATGGTACTAAGCAAATTCCGGAGGAAGCGGAAGTCAAGTAGACAATGCGTGGGAACTAACTATTGGGAACAATGGGACTACAAGGGGGGTTCAGGGTAAGGTAGAACAATGGCAAAGAACAAGGGGTCTGTTTTGGAACCCTTCAAGACTTTGGTGTCAGAGCTAACACTTTGGTCTATCAGAACGTGTCGTATACGAAACTCAAAGAATATTAAACAATGCTGCAGCACAACTCCGGAAATAATTTAATATTTGTACCTTGGTTGCAATCCGTGTAAAACCTAGTCCAAGTTAATACGGATGGAAGGCAATACGTTTCTTAGCAGCACTGAACAATAAACTAAAAGTCTGTAGGTTCGAGGACGACTATCGGGGTCCAAGTATTCCAAAAAGATAGGAATGGCTTCACAGGAGAGTTTGTAAGTGGACTGACCCGATTAACGTCAATGCACTGCAATAAACGAGCGACTAGGGTTTAAGAAGTGACTTGTGAAAGTCACTGAACAGGAAAGTCACTGATCAGTTCGTCTCGGGTATTGGAGAGCTAATTGACAAGGAAATCGATTGTCAGACTCACTCTGCAGAATTTCACCTGGAGTGTTAGTCCGGGTGGCTAAGTAGAAAAGCAACTACTTAACTGAGAATTAATACACTAAGTAAGTGTAATAACCCTAGCTGGGGTTAGCAGCTTAGTAAGCTGTGCAAGCTTGGCAAGTCACACGAGGTACGTGGATAGTAGATGATGATGTATTGGCTGATGAAAGGTGGGCAGTAAGGCCTCCTTTATATTGTATCTACCATCTATTAATAGACTAGAATGAGTCACGAAAAAATAGGGTAGTGAGTCATTGAGAAAAAGGGTAGTGATTCAGAGCATGTGTTGGCCAATCACAGTTCACGATTTGGGTGTGAGTCATGCACTGAGTCACAAAGAAATGGGGTAGTGAGTCAGAGAGAAATAGGGTAGTGAGTCAGAGCATGTGTTGGCCAATCGTGATTCACGATTAGGGAGTGAGTCATGCACTGAGTCACGCAGAAATGGGGTAGTGGGTCAGAGTGAAAAAGGGTAATGAGTCAGAACTTGTGTTGACCAATCGCAGCCCACGATTAGGGGGTGAGTCATGCAGAAATGGGGTAGTGAGTCAGGCATGAGTCACATCTAAGAATAAGATACGCCCTTATTCTTAAAGAGGATTAGCTCAACACAGCCTTTCATTGGTAAGAGGCCTCTCAGCCAATGATACACCAGAGTCCGAGCATGAGTCACGTGCCGAGCCAGGCTCTGAGTCATGCAGGAGCCATTTCCCAAGTCACAAGACTTTGGACCAATAATATTCCAGCTTGGCAGTGAGTCATGACCCTAATTCTATTTTAGGAGTGTAGTCATGGCACAGCACAGCCTAGCATAGCCTTGTTGCTATGGTAGCATAGGTTGGGCTGAGTTTGTATTGCACAAACTGTGTTGTGGAGGCTTGGGAATAAATTACTATTTCCAGAGGGCTGAGTCTGAACCGGTAGGTTGGCTAGAGTTTGTGGGCGCGTAAGTGTCCACAGGCTCGAGTTCGGGCGCGCGCGCGCGTCGGAGTTTGAATAAGCAGAGTTGTGGGTACATGTGGATTCATAACTCTGCTGCAACAGAATAGAAGTGTTTTGGGCCAAGGACTTCGTCAAAAATGGCGAAAAAACGATAGGAAATTAGAGGAAGTTTAAATAGATCATCCCCAATGATAGCAAAGCCTGTATGCTATATTTTAAGGTCACTATTTCGAAAATACATCTCCTATTTGACCGGCAAAGCAGGATCCCATACAGGGTCGGGAAAACATATCTGACAACGAATTACAAGGGTGACCGGATATGTGGTTTTGATGAACGATGAAACGGGTCCGGTGGGTCCGAGTAATAGAGTCGAAAGAACAAGGGAATAGAACAATGGGCGGAATGTTGGAAATATCGGAGGGGCGGAAAGGGTTGCGGAAATATCGTAGGGGCGGAAGGCGTTGCGGAACTGAGAGTCGGAAATGAACGGTCGTGACAAGTTGACTTGATGCGTGTCAGCCCTGAGCACACTTGAAATAATCGACAAGATACATGTCAACCATGAGCTTGAAATAATTGACATGATGTGTGTCAGGCCACGAGCACACTTGACATAATCGACATGATAGGTTGTTATGTTTGGGTCAGAAAGGACAGTGGTGTCAAGATTGGTTTTCAGGCGTTAATATCGTGTATTAGTGAACACAGCGAATGCCCGAATGACTTGTGCGAATAAGTATGCCGTTCGGCGAATAGGTGAACCAATGAATGTTCACAAGGTAAGAGGGTTTGCCTAAACAGGGCTCACCCTATCTACAGTTGTAGCGAAATAGCCCATGACTCTTGACAATGTAACGTGCAAGGTCTCACGGAAGGGCTGTCTAAGTCTTGACAATCCCTTCGCTGGCGAAGGTGCTCCTTCGGAGCCCTTCGCCAACAGCACGGAAAATGGTTCGAAGGCTAAGGTAACGAAGGTGAAGTATGAGAACTCACCAGTGATGCCTAAGTCCTCTGCTAGTCGAAGATGAAAATCTCCAAGAGAAGGCTTAAGACGATGACCACAGCGAGGTTAAAGCTGCACAAGGTGAACCACGTATGATAATTGAACTGGGGAATATACATGCGAACGTAAACTACTTATATCGAATGCTCGTAAGGTATCTGCGAATAGGAAAGAGGCCGTCACAAGTCAGGGTTGGGTAGGGGTGCGCAGTCATGATACCACATAGATGAAATAAACATACAATAGAATGTGAGAAGAGGGAGAACATGAAACGACGGAGAGTAAAGGTGGCGAAGGCACTTATGGACAAAATCATGTCTTCGGACCCACATACATGCTACCTGTCAAGATTGGAGTTTGGGCGTTAATATCGCATGTTAGTGGCGAATGCCCCAATAGAGTGTGCGACCTAGTGAATCGCCCAGCGAACAGTACCGAAGAGGTAAGGGTTAAAAGGTAAGAGGGTTACTCGAAAGGAATTCGCCCTGATCTACAGTCATAGCGAAATAGCCCGTGGCACTTGACGATGTAACGTGCAAGGTGTCACGGAAGGGTTGTCTAAGTAGCGACAATCCCTTCGCCGGTGAAGGTGCTCCTTCAGAGCCCTTTTCCGACAGCACAGAAAATAACTCGAAGGCTAAGTAAGGTAATGAAGATGAAGTATGAGAACTCACCAGTGAGGCCTAAGTCCTCTTCTGGTCGAAGATAGAAATCTACAGGAGAAGGCTCAAGATGATAGTCACAGCGAGGTCAAGTTTGCACAAGATGGACGTATGATAATTAAACTGGAGAATATACATGCGAACGTAGACTACTTATACCGAATGCTCATACGATCCTAGCGAAATAGGAAAGAGGCGGTCTGGAGTCAGGGTTGGATAGGGGTGCGTGGTCAGGATACATAATAGATAGAATAGACATCCAATAGAATGGAAGAGGGGTGCGAACATGAAACGTCGGAAAGGAAAGAAGGCGAAGGCCCCTATGTACGAAAACATGCCTTGGGACCTGCATATACACCACCCTGCACGGACTCTTCATCTGCTGGGTTGGTCCCACATGACCTACGGGTAGGATGCCCCACGAATGCATTCTGGACATAGGAACAACCAAAGGGGGTTGAGTTGAGAAGATGATGGGACCACTGATGAACCATCAACCTGGGTAAGGATGTCGATTGTGTTTGATAGCGTGCTGCTGGCGAATGATGCGAGTAGCGAATGGTCATATGGCGAATGTGGCGAATAGCGAATGGAGCGAGGAGTGAATGGAGCGAAGACACGCGAACATGGAAGAGTGGTGAAAGGGACAACAGGGATAGCTGGGTACAAGAAATAAATGAGTCATGACAGCCTGCACCTCCTTGCAATTCATGATAGGACCAGTGATGAACCAACAATCCAGGTAAAGGATGTCGATCATGTTCGATGGCGTGGCTCCTGGCAAATGATGCAAGTAGCGAATGGCCATTTGGCGAATGTGGCGAATAGTGATGGGGCAGGGAGTGAATGGAGCGAAGCCGAGCGAACATGGAAAAGTGGTGAAAGGGAAAACAGGGATAGCTTGATACAAGGAATGAATGTGTCATGACAACTGTGTAGTGAAAACTTCAGCGAAGCTAATTCGTCCTCCGCTGCAGTGGTACGAGTCCCATTGAGTCCAACCTGCAGGGAGGCTGCAACTGACACTATCCGAATGCATCCTGAGCATGTGGGTCTGTCATGGAGTGGGAGTTTTAACAGATGATGGTTTCTATGATGGATGAGGGCTCCAACACCTGGCGTGCTGGCAGGAATGATGCGAATAGCGAATGCGAAAGCAGTATGGCGATGAATATTTGGCAAGATATTCGCTGGTTCAGGAAGTCGTTCGCTTGTTCGGGAAGTCATTCGCCTTGTGCTGAGGGATGATTCGCAGAATAAACGCATCATGACACTACCCTGCACAGACTCTTGGTCTACTGGGTTGATTCCGCACGACCTATGGAAGGGGTGTCCTGCGAACATACTTTGACCATACGAGCGCCCAATGGGGTTGGATTTAAGAAGACGATGGGGTTAATGATGAACCATCATGCCGGGTGAATGGTAATCAATCATATTTGATGGTGTGCCTGCTGGCGAATGATGCGAGCAGTGAATAGCCGTTCGGCGAAATGCAAGGAAGGGCGAACAGGAGTGACATAGGGGAGGAGAGGTCGAGGTGGTGGGCGAAGCCTAGCAACACTGAGGAGGAGTAGTGAACGGGAAAATGGGGTACCAAGGTGCAGGAAATACACGGGTCATGACAACCCAACTTATCAGAACACCATCGGAAGAGGGTCGACCAGAGGAGGTGGTAGGCCCAGTGATGACTGCCGAGTCAGTCCCAAGAGCTAGATCGTGCGTTTGACGGCGTGGCTATGGTAGTTGGCGCGAACAGCGAGAATTGGTTGCCGAACATGACAATGATGATCGGAACAAACATGAAGGTGGGGTGAGAAAATAGGAAAACTGAGCTTCTGAGTATGGGAAATAAACACTTCATGACAAGTGGCTTCAATATATGGTTGCACCCCCAATGAACTATCGTCCTAAGTATTTCAGAACGGAAGTCCAGAAGTCAGAAGAGGCAGAGGTAGCGAAGGGTTCAAGAATGTTTCTAAGTCAAGAGTCGGAAATCAAGTTGGAGGTCAGAGGAAGTACTCGCTGTGCTAAGAACAGGAGATGATGCGAGGGAGTCAAGTATCGAAGTTGATTATCTGATTGCAGAATAAAGCGCATACATGAGTTGCTTTATACAAAGAGCTGGAGCAACATGTAATGTAATGTAGTTGTACTTAAGATTCAACCCAAAGGCCGAGCTGAGGTCGGGAACAGAGGGCTTGGATTCAACTAATTTTGGGAAGCAGAACTGTCAAGATGGTTTTTAGGCGTTAATATTGTGTATTAGTAAACACAGCAAATGCCCGAATAACTTGTGCGAAGGGTTCTGCCGTTTGGCGAATAAGGTGAACCGATAAATGTTCAGAAAGAAGAGGGTTGCCTGAACGGGGCTCACCCTATCTACAGTCGTAGCGAAAATAGCCCGTGGCACTTGATGATGTAACATGCAAGGTGCCACAGAAAGGTTGTCTAAGTATCAACAATCCTTTCACCGGCGAAGGCACTCCTTCGGAGCCCTTCACCGACAGTGCAGTTAATAGTTCGAAGGCTAAGGTAATGAAGATGAAGTATGAACTCACCAGTGATGCTTAAGTCCTCGCTGTGAAGATGGAAATCTACAGGAGAGGGCTCAAGATGATAGTCACAGCGAGGTCAAGTGTTGCACAAGATGGACATATGATAATTGAACTGAGGCATATACATGCGAATGTAGACTACTTATATTGAATGCTTGTATGGTAGCAGCGAATAGGAAAGAGGCCGTCATGAGTCAGGGTTGTATAGGGGTGTGAAGATTAAAGAGTTTGCTGGTTGTTGGTCTTGATAGCGATATGATTCGGACTTCAGCTTGAAGTCGAGTCGAGTAGATTTTAGAGGATCGAGTGCACACAGTGTATGTGCACTTCGAACAGTGATTCCACAGATGTGTGGTGATGATACGTTCAAAGTCCTTCGAGATAAATGAGTGCTGATTGACTGAAGAATCTGTGTACACATGCTGAACTATTTAACTAGCTACGAGATGTGCTGCGGCGCGAAGAGTGGAGGGGGAACACATGGGTCGACTGATGTGTGTGGTTTCGGGAGTTCGGTGTTCCGGAGATAGCGGTAGCTAGTGGATCGAGTATGGAATGGGAGGGATGTATGCAGTAGTGTGCATCAGAAGAATAGATGGTGGGTT